>PVIJ01010241.1:48556-61711 GCA_004024925.1 Scalopus aquaticus | reverse complement strand
ACACACACACACACACACAAAAGGAGAAGTAGGTTCAAGCAGAGGGAAGAGCAGGTGCAAAGGCCCTGGAGCAGTTTGGGAGCATCATGTCTTCACTGCCAAGGTCCCATGTAGCAGGAGAATGGAGTTTTTTGTCCAGCTGCATGTCTCCCGCCCGTGGGTCCCCTGAGGAGCCTTCTATCCTCCTCTTCCTAGAACAGTGTGCCCAATAGGTTCCCTCTGAGGTTATGCTTCCTAGGGGAGGAGAGGGAAGAGAGACCAGCTGCAGACCCTCCCATCACCATGGACTTATCTCTCTGGTCACCTCCACGCCCACTGAACCCCACACTCATGTGCTCAGACCCACACACTGCACTAAATATAATCATCGCATATGCCTCTTCTGTCTCCTTTCCGAGGGAAATAAGACTGTTTAAGTAAAGCCCTTTAAAATTTAAATAGCTGGGTTGCATGCTCTCTGCGGGAAGCTTTTAGCAGCATACTAGAAAGAAATAATAATAATGAGGCCAGCGAGAGCAGAGCAGAGTGGAGCTACCACCCAGTGACGCCTCCTGAGGCCGGGTGGGGCCCTGTCTGCTCCCTCAGTGCAGCCCTGGGGCCAGCTTGGGCTGCTGCCCTAAACCCCTAAAAGCCACACAGGATCAGGCTGGAAAGTCTGGAGTGCCCCCAGAATCACAACAGGTGAGGTTGGAAGGGGTCTCTGGGGGAGAGCAGGGAAAGCAGTGCAAATGGCGGGCCCTGGATTGAAAACTTGGCTTGGGCACTTAAGAGCTGGGCAGCCCTGAGCAAGTAGCTTCCCGTCTCTGTGCCTCAGTTTCTTCTTCTGAAAAACGAGGATACTAGGGGCCTCTTGGTGGTGCAAGGGGTTAAGTCTCAGAATTATGAAGCCACTGCAGCACGAGTTCAATCCCCGGCCAGGGAGCTGACCTACATGGCACAGCAGACCTCTCCTGTCTCCCCGCTGCTCCCCTCAGCAGTGTACTTCAGTAGATACGCCTGTTCTGCTTCCCACCCTGTCTCTGGTGAATCCTCTCATCCCCCACACCTCTGGCCTACACCCCAGTTCTTGTGTGCATAAATATTTTAAAAAACGGGGATACTAGCGCACAGCCTCTGGGGGTGGTGAAAGTGGTGTGATGAGTAGTTTATGCTCGCAGGGGCTTGCCCCAGAGCCGGCGCCCAGCAGGTGTTTGCTAGATGTTTGCTATTGTCACCACCTGGCACTTGAGGTCCAGGGGTCCAGAGAGAAGAGCCTGGACCCGGTCACACACCTCTTTTGACTTCAAGTCTAGGAGTCTGCCTGGATGCGAGAGAGAGGCAGGTTAATACCCAGATGGCAGGCTGGGTCACCTGAACTCACCCCTCCTTTGTGCACCGCAGGCTCAGGAGCAGTGAGTCCAGCAACTAGCGCACGGGGGACTGAAGCCCAGGCCCGGAGAGGGTCACTCTGAGGCTGGCGCATCCCCCAGACCAGGCTTCCCCATCGCTCACACGGCGACCAGCACAGGGAAATCATTTTACAAATGCTCACGTGTTCATTTCAGTGTGTGTTAGGAAAAAAATAGACACTTGGGACCATAACTTTGCACAAAGCAAATTTTAAACGAGGGAACCCGTTGGAACTGGAGTGCAAGAACATTATGTCATAAAACACAGTACAGATGCGACACAGACATGACAAAAGTCCTGAAGAGGGTGACCAGAGCGTGGCTGTGTCTGCAGGGGGCCCGGGCTCTGCCCAGGAGTGCCGACACTCCCACCAGCCAGGGACATGAGCCAAAAGCCTGGGTCCCTTAAGACCCCGCTGGCGGGGCACCCTGTAGCCAGCCAGAGGGAGGACCGGCCTGTAGGCCTCGGCCCTCATTCGCCTGGACGGTGAATCCTCATCAAGGCCGACTTGCACATTCAGTTGGCTGGAAAGGGGGTTGTCACCTTGGTCAGCCTGGCAACTAGAGCCACCGGAACTGGTGCTGGGGTTGTTCCTAAGGGACATCTGTCCCCAGGAGGCCACCGGTCACTCCCCACCCAAGGTCACACCGCCCCTGAGCCAGAGGCAGAGCCGAGGCTGACCAGCATAAGGCAGGGTAAAGGGCAGGGCTGTTGGAGGGTAGCGCTGTGGGCAGATGGCCCTTTGGCAAGGGGCAGGGCACTCTGTCTTGCACAGAGCACTTTAAAGAATGAGCCAGGGAAGAAATTGCCGCTGGTATTTGTCACAGCAATTTCAGCACAGCACCAAATGTGTTAGCGTCTCGTGAATTTCAACTGACAAAATTAGTCCTCATCAAAGTCAATTTGAACAGTCAAGGTAGATGGGGAAAAAAGGGCTTGACAAAGGAAAATAGAGGGGCACGAGGAAAGTCACCTCGGCCAGCAGGGAGCCCAGGGGGGTCTCTGGGGGAAGTTTTCCCAAGTGTCCACTGAGAAGCCAGCGACTCCCCCACGGAGAAGATCCCGCTGAAGGTGGGGCTGCCAGCTTTCAGGTGCGCCAGAAAGAGCTGGTGGTCCAAACGGCAAGCTTATTGGTATCCCCCCCCCAACCAGCAAGACTGGGGAGCACCTGCCTTTCCTGCGGGGAGTAGGGCGCTTGTCCCTTGATGACAGATGTGGCCCGGGTGGCACATAGCGAGAGCCGGGGCCCCATGGGAACGACGATGCCCTAAATGAATCTAAGGAGAAAGATCCGCTCCGTGGGAAATAGGGTGGAAAATAGACCAGGGAATGAGGACTCGGCGTGCCCTGGGGTGAAGTAATCAATCAGTGAGCTGGACCCGGAACAGGGAGGGGTGGGGACATGGAAGGATCTAGAGAAGGACGAGGCACCGCACAGGTCAGAGGTGGCAGTGGAGAGTGCAGGTGATTCTTCTCTGCAAATTGCCATGTTCTCATAGTCATCTGTCCCTTCAAATGCCTGGACCCCAGAAAGCCAGCTCTCCTCCCCGAGACCCCACTACACAGCCTACTGTTTGGCTCAGGAAAATCAGCATCTAGCGTGAGGCTGGGGCCAGGGCAGGGCTGTCTCACTGTTGTGATTATTAACATGGACAGGGCCAGTCATGATTACAACAGCAGCCATCACTGTGACCCTGCTGGCTGCACAGCACAACCCCATTTTACAGGTGAGGAAACTGAGGCTCAGCAGGATTGTGCTGGATCTCTGCCGTTTGCTCCCAGTTCGCCCTTTTCCCTTCTCCACCCATTCTGTGCCTGGGAGGCAGACCTCGATGGGCTTCTATTGGGTTTGGCCAAAGAGCAGCACCAGTAAGAGACTCAAGGGAGGAGGAGGGTGAAGCTGCTCCCTCTAGCTCCCTGTTGGGTCCCCAGGAGTTGGCCACATCCCTCACCCCAGGGCCATGGCACTGTCAGGCAGCCGTTCCACACTCTCTTTGCAGTCCACGGGCGTCACGGGGCCCTGCGCCTCCCCTACAGCTGTGCAAACAGTCCTTTCCATCAGCCCCCCAGGGCCTCAGTCCCCAGGCCGAGGTGTTTCTGACTGGGACTGGATTGATAAGGAAGAGACTTGTCCCAACATCACAGAGTTTCCTGAGACTCAGCCCTGCTCTGCCGCCACCCACAGCCAGGGAGGCGCCTCTGAGCCAGGGCAGCTCCTGAGCCAGGGTTACTCCAGGGCGCAGTTACATCCGCCACTGCACAGATCGGTCAT
Organism: Scalopus aquaticus; assembly: GCA_004024925.1. Lineage (NCBI taxonomy): Eukaryota > Metazoa > Chordata > Mammalia > Eulipotyphla > Talpidae > Scalopus > Scalopus aquaticus. The sequence goes on along the minus strand of PVIJ01010241.1, from coordinate 58,050 downwards.
ATCCGAGTGCCACCTGCTCCGCCATGTACTTAACATTTTTCTTTAACTCGACTCGTTTTTTTCCTTAAATAAAGTCATTTAAAAAAGAGAGAGAGAATTTAAATCACCGCCCCAAATGGCAAACCAGTCTCACTTGCCTTAAACAGAGGGTGACTGAAAAAGAATTACAATGAAAACAAAGCACTGTTATTAAAAGTCTTGCTCCTTGGGCTCCCCCGAAGGCTTGTTGTCCCAGACCGACGTTGTTGTTGGAAACAGAGATTAGTGAATGATGAGGATAGAAAGACCTGATACCATCAGCCTGAGCTTTTTCTCCTTAGCACATCGAGAAGGACAGGATGGACCCTTCCCCTGGGCCTCTTTGTTATTTACTGCAGCGGGCTGGCCCCATCTACAGAGAACGTGCCAGGGAAACATTGCCCCCAACCATGTCTTTCTGTAGAATTTTCTAGAATGATGACACATCGACCTCTGCGTCATTCCATACAGTGGCCGCTGGCCATGACTGTTGAGCTCATGCAACATGACCGGTATGACTGACGAACTAGATTCTGCTGAATTCAGTTAAATAAATACTTGGTTGAGTTTTCACTGACTCATCAGTCACCACGCAGGGCCCTGGCTAGAGCAGAGCCCCAGACTGGTCAGCCCCAAGGGGCAAGAATTGGCCTGTTCATTCTGTTCTGGATTTTTGGAGCCTAGCACAGCAGCTGACCCCTGAAATATTCACTGTCCCAACACACAAACGCGTGAGTGAATGAACGATACTGCTTCCTGCAACAAGAAATTGCTCCCTCCGTGATTCACACAGTCCTGGGAACCATCAGCTCCTCCTGCAGGTAACCAGTGTCCCCCCACCTCTCGCCCCTGTCTTGCTTGCCTTTCTCCCCCCATCGGGGTCCGCAGTCAGGCAATAAGCTTCAGGAACCGCCTTCAGAAGCCTCTTCCCTCCAAGCCCAGCTCCAGTCTACTCCTTCCTTGCCCAAGGGAACAAAGAGGCCTTTGTCATGTGGCTGCCTTCTCCATCCCCACTTCACTGCCCCCAACACACCCCGCCCCTGCCTGGGACATTATGGGCCCTGTGGCATTAAGCAACTTATCACCTGCCTCCATGGAACCAGGCACCTGGCCTTGGGTCATTGCATGGCCTGAATACCCAAAAGCCTGCAGGCGGGGAAGCTGATGCCACCAGCCTCTGGCCCCCATCTCTGTCTTCAGCCAGCCAGTGTCTCCACATCCTGCGCTGCCCCTCCCCCAGCCCAGTTCGATGCCAGGGCAGCCGGTGATGGACGCCTTCCTTTGGGGCAGTGCGAGGGAGCGGGAGGAAGAGATGATGCTGGGAGATAATGGAGGCGCCAACGATGGGTGACAAAGCACCCCAGCCAGAGGAGGCCCGAGAGCCTCTGCCGAAGAGAAACAAAAGGGCAGAGGGAACGGCTTGGCAGAGGAACAAAACAGCCCAGTGGCTCAGCTGCTTTTTGCCCTGGCGACTCCCAAGCTGTTCCCCTGATTTATGAGGCTGAGGGTTCGCTGCCCACTGGAGCGATGGAAGGTCCCACCGGGTCTGGGGGATCCAGGATGCCCCTGTGCAAGGATCTCAGGGTGGTGGGGCTGCCAGATGAAGACCCAGATGGATCCGGGGACTCAGAGGGGTGACCTGTCCCCCATCACCGCACAGTGGTACACCCCAGGGAAACTCATTCCTCCATCTGGCTTGAGTTTCCTCAGCTGCCAAAGGTGGGAGAAGGCGGCATGGCTCAGCACCCGGCTCCTCTGGCTCTGATGCCCGCGGTGCCAGGCCTGAGAGTCCTCAGTGGCCCACATGGGAAGCCACAACATACCTCCTCCCGAGCCCCAGGCTTCTAAACCATCTTCCTCCTCAAACTTGGGGGTGGTCCACCACCAAGTAGGAAGTCAAATATGATTACGATAGCGGCAAGCACATCTCACCCACCTACTGCGCGCCAAGCGCTGTACGGAAGGCCCCCGCCCCGCAGGCCAGCACGCCCTGCCGCACACGCAACTGGAGAAGGCCCGGCTGGAAATAACGGCCAGGCCGCCTGACTGTACAGGCTGGACCTGGGTGGGAGTGAGATCTGACTCTGGAGAGCAGCCCAGAGTCCAGGCTCCCTGAGATTCTAGAAGCTGCTCCCCAGGAAGGCCCCACCCCCCTTCACTCTTGGTTCAGGTCCGAGACACACGCTCTTGCTGGAGCAGACCCACTTGGTCTGTGCCATCTTGGCAGGACCGGGGTGGGAGGCAGGTTTTCCCTCCTTGCCAGGTCTGGAGGCTCTGGGAGAGGTGGGCAGTGTCCAAATGATGGCATTTCTTCCTTGAGGCCATTATCTCTCAGGGCACCCCAGAACAATCATTTATAACCCAATGGAGGTTCCAAAGACTTTCCACCTTCAGGAGGCCCAGAAAAGCCAAATTAATCTTCCTGGAGCATTGCTCTGGGAATGTCACTCTCTCCCTTCAACTGCTCCCCGCGGCCCCCGGGTGCAAATCTAGGCCCCTTGTTCTGGCTCGCAGGCCTCTGCCAACTCCTCCAACCTCACTCCCTACTTCTGCACAAGCACCTTCGGTGAGGCCTCCCAATCATCATGCCCATTCTGATTCAGCCTCTGGGCCTTTGCACGTGCTGTCTAGCCTGCCTGGCCCGCTCCTTCCCTTTCAAGGTCATTTCAATCCTATAGTCTCCCTGTGTTGCTCGAGTCGTGGAGCAGGCTACGGAATGCAGGTGCCTCACAGCCCTGGGCCGCTCCCATGAAGAGCGCGAGATGCGTTCGTTCTTGGTGCCCTGGATGGGCCACTTAGTACCCACAATCTGCTCCCCTTCTCCACTGAGAAGGGCTGCGTGCAGCTGCCAGCCACAGGAGACTGAGGGAGGACTCCCCAGTGCAGAGCGAGGCTGGGGCAGCTGCTCAATGACTGGGCATGACGGACCCCGGACTTGGCTCCAAAGTTAGTCTCTGGGGAAGGGGAAATAAGGACGAGCCCAGTGGGCCTGAGAGAGACCCTGTAGCCCGCTGGCCGTAGGGCATGTGGGTAGGGACTAGGAGAAAGGGAGGGCTGATGACCGCAGACCGTTACATGCCTGGGGCTTCCACGTGTCATCTCGTTAATCCTCACAACACCCTCCATTTTCAAAAGATGAAGAAACCACAACTCAGAAAGGCAGTGACTTGCCCAAGTACACGCTGCTAGAAAGCAGTCGTGCTGGGATCTGAACCCCGTTCAGATGGAACCACAGCTCATGAGCCTCACTCAGGTGGCTGTTCCATAGGGATGTGACTGGGAAAGGGTGGGCGTGCCGGCGGGGTGCTGGCAGACGTCTCCCAAACAGCTCTGGGGTGGGAGGAGCCCCAGTTTGCTGATTGCCATGGTGTAAATATTCCCACTGTCGTCAATTTCCAGCTACCAACAGGATAAACTCAGAGTCAGGAAAGAGGTACAGAAATCAATGCCTGTGCTTTACTAGCAGTAGGACTGCAGGTAAATCACCCAAACTCTCAAAACGGCACTCTTCATCTGTAAAATGGGGAAAATATCATGTCCCTTATGGGAGCTCCTGGGGGGATTTATTATGACATCATGTATGAACGTGGCCAGCACAGCACTCGGCCCACAGTAGCTGCTCAGGGCATGTTCTTGTCTCCCTCCCTTCATCCCTCCTTCTCTCCCCTTCCCTTTCTTCTTTAAACCCCCCACCCCCCACCAATCAAGGACAGCTCCATCCCCCACCAAGAACCCAGAGGGAACAGGAGGCTCTTTGGTCTTCCCTCCATCTTCTACTGTTGGCTCATCCCCCGGATGCCAGCTCTGATGCCAATGTGAGTGATGGCGGGCAGAGCTGGACAATGGACACATTCTCCATCAGAAAGGGCTTCCAGAGGTGCCTGAGCAGGGCCAGAGAGTGAGCCCAGGTTCAGTGTCTGGGCTGAACTTGACACTCAAGGCAGACACCATTCATGCACTCAGCAGACATGTCTTGAAGATCTGTTCAGAGCCAGGGCGGGGTGCAGGGGTGCCCACTCTCAGGAGGTCTCTTAGGGAGATCAACCCACAACCATGGCTAGTCCCCGAGGAGGGCCTTAGGGCCTCAGGGTACATCTGAGTCAGCTGGGTGGGAGGACCTGTGGAGGGAAAGGGTGTGGGGAGCAGAGACTTGGAGGGAGGTTTGCTGGGAGCCAGGAGCTGTGCAAGCTGAGGGCAGATGTGTGCTCTCCGAGCCAAGAAAGGGGTGGCGTGGAGGAGGAGGCAGAGGAGGTGAAGCTGAGGCCAGAAAGCAGGCAGAGCAGCCCTGGCTGCAGGGCCAGCGGAGACGCAGGCTCTCCGCTCCCAGCCGGGCAGCCTTGGGCACAGGAGCACCTAGTGCCACCTGAACTGGAGTGGAAGATGAAGGAGGTCACGTGGGCTAAGGGGCTGCAACAGCAGGAACTCACAGCGCTTTCTGGTCAAAGTTGACAGGTCTGGAGCTTACATGGAGCTCGCCTGTCTCAGTCAAGAGCACTGAGGCTGCATGAAGCTGGGCAGTGGGGAGACGGGGGAGGGAAAGAAGGCTGGGCTTGTGGCCTCCAAACCCAGGTCCTCCCCAGCTCCTTCTACTATCATCTCATCTCCTCCAGCCTCACTTTCCCAGGTCTGTTCAATGGGCCTAAGGGTAGCTGCCTGGTCTGCTGTTAATGCGTGAGCTAAACACACAGAAGCGTTCTGCCAGCTCTCAAGTGCTGCCAGCATCTGGGGAGTTAGAGAACCCAGCACGTGGATTAGTGGAGAGTCTTCGGAAAGTTCCAGGAGCAGACTTCTGCTAACAGGAAGTTCCCCTGTGCATCTGACCTACAGTCTTCACACCCTAAGCTTTTTCACTTCTCTCTAGAAAGCCTTCTGCACCAGGGCACACATGCTTAAAGACCAAAGACCAAAGGCATTTATGCAGCCAAGCAACCAAAGTTCATAGAGCACCCACCATGTGTTTTGTGGGGAAGATTCAAGAGTAGGCAGAACCAGACAGGGCCCCTGCCTTCCGGGAGCTTCCAGTCTACCCAGGTGGGGGTGGGGAGGCTCACAGTGAGACTCACTTCCCAGCACTCAATGGCGGGCGGAGGGGAAAGGCAATCTTGCGGCCTCCAGGGAAAGTCAGGGCACAGGGGGACGGGGGCGGGCGGGTCCACCTCCTCAGCCATGAACCATCCTCGAGGAGTTACCAAGAGAGGCTGCACCTCCAACCCCCCACCATGCCGAGGGAAGATAATCAGGTGGGGTCCCTTCTTTCTAAGCAGCAGAATTGACTCTGGACAGCCCAAGTCAAAAAAGTAACTGGCGGGACACTAGGGAAAAGTTCAGGGACATTAGGACAGTCCCAGGCGCAGGGAGGAGCCAGCTGCTCCAGCAGGAGGCACTCTGGCTTGACCACAGCTGCTGCTGGTGACAACCAGCAGAGCCCCCAGCGCTGAGCTCTGCATGTGAGGATTCCTCCCAGCTTGTCAGCACCCCGGAGGTCGGTCCCACCCTTATTAGCCTCTGGAAACCAGCAAAGTACAGTTTCTTGGGGGCCTCCATCGGCAAAGGGGGCTCCAGTGGTTCCCAGTCTTCCCATGGACCCTGCTCCAAATTCAGGCTCCAGAGAGAGTGCCCCATGGCCCCTCCAGGGGCGTCTTACCTACTTATACCTTCTACCAAGATGCATGCAATTGGGGGGCTGGATAATTGCCCAAAGCAAATCTGGAGTGTGGCCAGCCCCTCCAAACCTGGCTGGTGGACAAGCCAAACACCAGATGCTTCTTAGGGGAGGGGAGAGGGGAGGAGAGGATCAAATCTGAGCCTCAGCAAAACCGCCTCCTGGCCTGTCTTTTCAGCCCCCTTGGGCTGCCAATCTACACCTCCACGCACGCATTTGTTAGCTCCACCCATGGGGTCCTGGCTGGAGGTCTTGGTGAACATGGAGTCCTCTCTGACCAGACCGCACCGAGAGACCTCAGCCCCCCACCCCCCCCACCCCACATCCTACCCAGGAACTTCATCCTGGAGACAGAGACCCCTTAGGAAGCCAGGTCACGTGTTCCCCCCCACCCCACACTGAATTTCAAAATGGAAGGCCCCACATCCTCTTGCAAACGGTAGCGGCGGCTGCATCTCCCTTCCAGTGATGAAAAATAAATAGTTTCTCCTCTTCTCGGGGAGAAGCAATGTGTCTGGATTGCTGCAGACCTGGGCTTGCAAATCCCAGTTCTTCCACTTAAAAAACCTTGCGAGCCTCATTTATTATTTAAGGAAGGGAAGGGAAAGAAAAGGAAGAGAGAAAGAAGAAAGAAAGATCCTGGGCCTCGCTTCCAAGCTAGCAAAACGCAACTGGCGACACAGCTTCATCAACTGTTGAGAGCAGCTAATGGGCACAGAGGGTCTCAGGTGCCAGGTAAGTGGCGGCGACCGGCGATCCTGCCCCTTCCTACCGTCCGCAACTAGACTCGGGAGCCGGCTTTGAGTTGAACTGGTCCCATCACAACGGACCTGCCTCCGGCACGCAGGGCACATGGATTCCCTTCTTGGCACATTTCCCTCCGCAGCACCTGGCTTATTAATGACCTCCCTTTTCTTCAAGGTCTAGCTCAAGTTCACCCTAATATCCCAAGTAATCACTCTTCCCCCAAGAACTTCCTGCAGGGGACATCAATCCACGTGGTGGCTAGCAGGTATCAACAGGTTCCACCTGCGCTGTCCTTTATCTTCTCAGGTACAGGACTAGGCTCATCCCACAGGCGAGGATCTCAGCCTGGGTTTCTCTGTTCAGATGAGCCCTGCCTGCAGCTGACGCCCATTCATTTTCTTGATGATGATAAGGGCTCTCGGGGACACCCCTGCCCATCAGCGCAGCTTAACACTGGATAATTCTGAGTGAGGTTTGGGAAAGGACTAGCTCTCCCAGGGGAGTGGGATACACGTACCCCACAGGGCTGGAGCTGAGGAATGATGAGGGCCATTCTCACCAGGGGCAGCAGGGCAGAGAGAGGACGATCAGGCCGTCCTGTGTCTGCCTCTGCTGGCCACTTGCTGACTGGGTGGCCTAGGTCACTTAACTCTCTGAGCCTCAGTTTCCTCAACTGCAAAATGGACTAATTTTACCTGTCAGGTGGTTATAAGGACTCAATGGAACAAGAACAATAGAGCCCAGGGCACGATGCCAGGCACGTAGGGAGCACTCGTTTAGGACTGGAGATCCAGCCCCTTCCTCCAAGTGAAGATTCAATTTTCCACTACACTGTAAACACCATACAGGTCTTGGTGTTCAGCCTTGTGTCTGGCACATATACGGTAGGTAAGTATGTACTGGGTGCATGAATAAACGAATTGCAAGTGACCTGGGTGTAGCAGGAAGGGACAGGATGGGGCTAGGGGGTAAGCCAGGCTGCTGACCGCCCAGGCTAGATGCCTCTATCCATCAGTCCCTGGAAACCCACTTAAAATTAACCAGCCTCCTCCTTGTTCCACTCTTTGTTCGGCCTCTCCTTTGAAGTCATGGGCTGCTATATCCAGAAACCCTAGCAAGTCACTGAACCTCCCCACAACGGCAGCAAGGTCCAAGCATGTGTGCCACTGAAGCTCTGAAGAGCTGTGCCAACCTAAGGCATCCTGGGTACCAGGCCCACCCCTGCCCACATTCCCTGCAGTCCAAGAGCAAACACTGGAAGGACAGGGGAGTGTGGGAGCTAGAGGGAGCATGCACTTGTCATTAACAAATCTTAACACTTTGTGCCTCAGTTTCCCAATCTGTGAAAAGAGGAGCGTAAACCCATCTTTCAGCACGCAGGAGGGCAGAAATGGCTACATCTTACCTGACATATAGCAAATGATCCGGCTATGGAAAAACCCCATCCCCTCTGACGTGGGGAAAGGTGCAGCCTCAGATTATTAGGGGAAAGCCTATCTCCAATTATTAGAGACTTCTGCGGAAAGGGGTCTGATGCGGGGTCTCCTCCCCCACTCCCACCAGGGCAGAGCTCCTTTTGTGCCCATCATCTTATCCGAGGCATTAGGGCTTTAGGGGAGTGATAATCAGCATCTACTCTACCAGGGTCCCTTGTAAAATAAGTTTCAGGACCACGGAAGTAAGCCATTCTGGGGTCACTGACAGATCTAACATTTTTGCTCATCAAAAACAAACTATCTTTTTAACCTCTAGGGAAAATCTCCAGTTTGCATCTGGAATGAGCAGGGGTGGGGTTTACTGCTGGGCATTAGGAGGCTGGGAGCAGGGGCCAATCAGCTCCCTTCAGGCAGGACCCAAACTCCCCAGCCACAGCAGACTGAACCCCTGGGGCAGAGACCTCCGCCCCTGCGCCCCAGGCATGGGGTACGAATGGGGAGGGAGAACAAATATAAAAAGGTCATCACACAAGCTCTCTTGCGCCCGCACAGCCCCCGCAGTCTCGGAGCTGCAGATGCTGTGCCCAGCAGAGCCAGCCCCTTCCCTGCCCCCGCCCACCTCCTGACTGGCAGCTGCAGGAAAGAACTGACTGGGTGAGGCCGGGGCCTTGGCTCGCCCTAACTGGGCCCGCTCACCCACTGCTCTTTACTGAGAACTTCCTAGAGCCCAGAGAGGTAGCTCCAAATACTGCTCTCTCTCCCGCCTCACCCCCATTCCAGGTGTCCCTTCTCTCCAGGCCACTACAAGGCACAAATGCAAGACTTTTTCCCCAGAAGTGCCCAGAAGGGGCCAGAGGAGTCAAAAACCTCTCAGGGGCGCCCCTGGGAGATCTGGGAGAGCAGAGAAAAGTGGGGTTTCCTCTCTGAAGAGTCAGGCATGGGGGCACGCAGACCCAGGTAAGAACTCCTGGCCTTCAGGCGGTGTGCAGCGGCTGCCTTGCCTTCCCCTCCCTGTGCACACACCCACCTCTCCCAAGTTGGGTCCCTTTGCTCTGCCACCCAAAGGGGCTGAACAGGCAAGGGCATGTGGACAAGGCCCCGCCCCTCAGCAGGGCCACCATCGCCCCCACCGGGCAGGCTTATTTCTGATGCTAGCCCTGGATGCGGCCCTCCCAGCCTCCAGACAGAGCCCGCAGGTGGTCCTGCAGAGCCAAGTGCCAGGTGTACAGCTCCGGGCCTTCCAGGAAGGGCGCCCTCCTCCGGTACAGGCGGCCTCAAGCATCCAGTGCGGACTGCTTGCACCCCTGCCTCCTCAGGGGCATAGATTTGGAAGGGGGAAGGAAAGACCCCACCCTCTTGTGCTAGGGCTCCTCTGCAGAGAAGCGAGGGCTCCCTCTGGTCCACTACCCTCCGCCCGCGCCCCAGGCTCGTAAAGTTTCGAGTCTGCAGAGCTGCTCGGAGCTCTTTCTTCACCCCAGCAGTGGAGCTCAGAGGCTACGGCAGCTCCCCAGGCCTAGATGCTCTCACGGTCGGTCGGAGTGAGCGCCCCCGCCCCCGCCCCCGCCCCCGCCCCCGCCCCCCTTCCCGCAGGCTGCAGAGACGAGTGAAGGGAGTGGAGGCGCCAGGACACC
>PVIJ01010241.1:21037-48456 GCA_004024925.1 Scalopus aquaticus | reverse complement strand
GTCTCTGTTCTGCACACTCCACTGGAAAGAGTTGCTCCCCTCCTACCCCCAACCCCCAACCCCCATTCCCTGCACTGTCCAGGTGAGGGCTCCAGTGCTTTTCAACAAAGCAGGGTGCTCCTCATAGGACCCACTCCCCATTCCCCATATAACCTTTCCCCATATAACCTTTCCATCCAAGGGAGGGAGCCCTCACCTCAAAGTTGGGGGAGAATTTGATCCACTTTAGAAAGTCTCTCTCTTCAAAGGTAGGGATGAATTCCTTCCAGACTACACCAGCCTCTCCCCACTCTCTGTCAGCTGGACCACTGGGCTCAAATTCTGCAGCTTCTTCCACCCCAGACCCTGCACCGCCAAGGACCTCCAGGGGTGAGGTCATGCAGGGGCACCCCTTCCCGGCAGTCACTCTTACAACCTGGCTAGGCACCTCCGGGCAAAGCAAGGCAGCAGGTGGACGAGAGAGTAGAGTCAACTCCATTGCCACCTCCATCACTCGGCTGGGCTAGGGGCTGAGACCCCACTGATCACAAGGGCTTTGTAGCACCCCGAATCCTGCTCCAACACAGTGGATCCTGGCTGAGACTCCACTTGGGCAGTTCGGGATTCTGTGCATCTAGATTTGGCACTAGGCTTAGGGGGAATCCAGAACCCTAATCCTCCGGTCTCCATGCCCTCTAGCTCTAAGCCGTAAGCTGGTCCTGCCTGCCTTCTGCCGGCTTGTAGCCTAAGCCTCCGCTCACTCTCAAAAGGTGCCAGGTGCCCAGGGTAGCAGCCAGGTTCCACTATGGCACCATTTAAGATCTACCAGGCGGCGGCGCCCAGCGGGAGGTACCCAAGCTGCGGAGAGGCAAACCCCAAACCCAGAAGCTGCGGAGCCACCGATCACTCCCTCTGGGGACCCAGCTCAGCTTCAGCCTCCTTCCAGCTGGTTCAGCCTAGCCCGGAACCAACCAAACCCAAGCAGAACACACACACAAACCACTGCTCACACCTCCTCAGCCCCCACATGCCTCCAAACCTCCAAGCCGGGCCCACAAGCTCCGTTGCACGCAAACACACCGCCCGCCCACGAAGTAACATAACCCCCAGCGCCTGCACCACCTCGAATCCCAGATATGCATACACCTGCCAAGTGTTACGTTCTCACCCATGTACACACCACCCTTTCTCCAGAAATACAGCCATTAGCTGGCACACACCCCTGAAGAGCCCAGAACACTCGGGACACACGTGAAGTGCCACACCTCACATTCACCCACCCCTTACACACTCACTCACACATGCAATGATAAGCTTACACACCTCACACATGCTCACACACCTCTCTGAAAAGCTGGCACATGCTCACACCCCAAACACTCTCGCTCACTTTCTCTCACACACACCTTCTCCGTGAAACTGACAGAGACACTCAAACACCCCTCCAACCACTGGCTCAACACACACCATTACACACACTCACATCTCTCAATACACTCCCTCACCCGTTCCACACACAGCTCCTTCCCGGACACCCTCACACACAGATGCAACAAAGACACACACACACACACACAGGCACAGACCCAGGAACACTCTCTCCAGAGGAGCAATCTCTCTCCCTGGCCGAGCCTGCCGGCTGCACAGACCCCACTCTAGGAGCCCAGCTCGGACCGCAGCTTCTCCGGAGCTCCCCGGCCCCTGCACGCGTCCCCGTCCCCTGCGGGGGCTCCCGCCGGCCGCCCGCACTCACCGAGCGCCAGGTCCAGGACCGCGGCGAGCAGCAGGCAGACGCGGCCGCGGAGGCTCGGGGCGGCTAGCATGGTGCCCGGGAGCTGGCGGCGGTGGCAGGGCGGCGGCGGTGGCGGAGGCAGCGGCGGCGGGTCCCCTCGCCATGGGCTCAGGCGCGCTCCTGCCTCCGGCCGCCGGCCGAGACGGTGGCGGGCAGCGCGGGGCGCCGCGGGGGCGCCCCCATGCCGCCGCGGCCGGACCGCTGGGGCGCCGGGCTTGACGAAGCTCAGGCTCTACGGGGCGCTGCGACCCTCGCGCTCCGGGGGTCCTCCCCGTGCGCTGCGCCCGCCGTGGCCGGGAGCAGGATGGCTGCAGCGTCGGGAGTTTGGAGCCGAATCGCGCTCGCTGCCTAGCGCTCCCTCTCTCGGCTGCGCGAGCGCCCCCTCCCGCACCCTCCCTCCGTCCCTCCCCCTCTCCCCGTTCCCCCCACCCTTCCAGCCCTCCCCTCTCCGCGTCCTCTGCTGTATTATACAGACTTTTCTTTAATCCTTTCTGGGCTGTTCGGCTCTCGTTGGCTAAGCCGATTTATTGCAGGGAGAAGGAGCGCTCACCCCTCCGTCCTCCTCCCACTCCTCCCTGACTCCCACCCCCTTTCTCCCCCCAGGCTCCCCTCCTCACTCTCTACTCCTTTGCTGCCCTTAGCTTCCTGACCCTCCTCCAGCTGACCAAGCACCCCTGTCCTCAAGAAGCCAAGCTCCATCCGACCTCCCTCCATCCAATCCTGTCCATGGGATCGCCACACCCCCAATTCCCGCTGGCCCCCAGCTGATGGAGGGGGGCAGCTTCAGGGAGAGCAAGGCCCTCTGTGGAGCAGGGTGTGGCCTTGCCCTGTTAAACACCTGGTATTGGCAATCAGCTGTGAAACTTCCTGAAGGATGGTTGCCCCCCTCCCCCCAGGAGCCCAGGAAATGGGGGAGCTCTGTCCTTTCTTCCAAGAATAGCCGCATTCTTGGATCCAGCCAGGAATGGGCGAGGAACGGATTGTTTCCTCCTGGTAGAGACCACATTTTCACCTTTTTGGAAGACTTGACACCTTTTCTCCCAGGTCTGAGGAGTGGAGGTTTTGGGCTTGTCTTACACATACACACAGGAGGCTTCGAGGTCTCCTAGCGGGGGACACTTGTCCTCTAGTCCATGGAGTGGACTAGGGATGAAGTCAGATGGGGAAGCGTTGAGCCTGGAATTTCACCCCTGATGGGGCCAGGAGATTGATGCTGAGGCTTGCTCTGTTTACCTAGACAGACAATGGGTGCATGGCCAGGCCCATCTCCAGCGGACCTCCCAGGGGCCAGAGGGAGTGGGGTGGGTGGTGAGTAGTTCTAGGCTGTCTCTTGGAGAGCCTGTGCAGAGATGCCTGTGGTGGGCACTGCCCCCTCCATCTGCCCTCTGCTACCCTCACCGCCAGCTTCAAGGCAGTCCCCCAGCAGCTCTGGCGGCCCTCCCTGGGAAGAAGCGATTTGCATTTATGAAGCTCTGAAAGCATACATTCACCTGACAGGCTTTAGAATGATCCTCTCAGTAAAATAATAATAATGATCGTAATAAACCCTTATAAATAGGTGTTTGATTACAGTTTGTCCCTATGTGGGTATTTTTTTTTTTTTTTTGAATCAGACTAATTGGCTGCCAGGCTGATTGGGGCTGGATATGGCTTGAACACCAGAGTCTTGGGCCCTTTCTTCTCCCTTGGCTGGGAGTTCTTTGCTCCCTCTCACCCCCATCCACCCAGTTCTCCCCTTTTCCAAGCTAAGAGTCAGCTTGAGGTCACATCTCCCCCACACTGGCTTTGTGGGCTGACCCAGCCATGTCATGTAGAATAGTGCCTGCCTGCCTCTGCTCTGCCCCTCCCCCCCACCTCTGGCCCAGGATAAAGCTAACAAACCCAACCCAGGTGAGAAGCCCTCTGGAAGGGCATTCCTGGCTGGGAGCAGCCTCCAGCTGGGAAGACCCTGGCCCTGAGTTCCACAGGGGAGTGCCAGGCATCTCTGTGTGGGCATACCTGCCCTGTGGGCCCAGCTGCAAATGAGAACCTGGCAGGTAGACAGACAACAGTTTGCCAGGTGAAACCCTGAATAGGTGCGGCTCACTGCCTGCACTCCCTGCAGCTTAGCCATTGGTAAGGAGATGCAGGGATCAGGGGGATTCCAGGACCCCCTTGGTAATGCTTTTTCCCAACCCTGGCCCTTACCAGCTGGGAAGGAAACCTCTAGGGAACACCAGGAAGGGGCTAGAAAGCTGCCTTCATTACACCAGCTGTGAGTGGCACCTGGTGAGAGACTAGTGGGGAGGATGAAGGCCCGGTAACCAAGGAGGGGTTGCTTTCCAGGGCCAAGGATTGGGCCAGGAAGGGTTGGAGACCTCAATTCACCCTCCTTCAGCTCCTGGACTTCCAAACCTTCCACACACTCTTTTAACATTACCCTGTATTATGATTATATGGTCTTCCTAGTCGGTGCCTCGCACATAGTAGGCCCTTAATAAATACTTGCTGGATGGATGGATAGATAGGGGCAGGGTGCTTTCTCTGATTCACTCCATCCCTCAGTTTCCAGCACATGACAGCACTTGGCAGGGGCTAGCAGGCATCCTGTGGCAGTAAACCTTTTCAGAGAATCAACAGCCCCCTGCATCGTGTGTTCATAGTGAGGACATCCTGCCCAGGTGCATGGTTGGTTTTCCCCAAAGGGGCTTGACTGCAACTTGCCTGTTACCATATGGTAATTATTCATAGTAATACTGCCACCTCCGCACACCCTCTCTGGGGGAGCCCACTCCTTCAGCTCCTGTTTCATAAAACGCAGCTTGAGTGTCTTCTTTGGCCCCAATGAAAGGGCTATCTGAAGCACCAAGAGGCACAGTTAGCAGAGGGCACAGGGTCACTTAGCCAAAGGAAAAGTCACCCAAGGCAGCCTCAAGCTTTTAATTTACTTAACGTCTCTCAGCTCCTGCCTCCTAATGGATCAGCTGCCAGTGACAGGGTCTCGCTTTGCAGTCCTGGCACTCAGACTCATGAGTCATAGCAGGACATGCCTCCTCCATGGGCACCAACCTAGCAGGATCCCTAGACCCAGGGTAGCAGGAGGTGGAGCTGTGCGCCCCCAGTCTCTCTGTCCATGGTGCTGAGCCAGGCTCTCCCAACAGAGGGCACTACAAGACAAAGCAAATGCCTGTTCTTCTGACCCTAGGGAACACCCCCCAGAGGTCAAAGGGATCCTCTGTGACCTCTAGTTTGTTCATTTCCAGGAGAAAGGAGGGGCATGGCATATTATTACCTTCTCCTGCCTGGCTTCAAGGGGATGGACGCCTCAGCTCTGGGGAAAGACTCCCTGCGGAATTGGGTAATACTAAGAGTAAACACATGCTTCTCCTCTGCCAGACATTAGTAAAGTTCTCAACATGTAGAAAGTCATCAAGTCTCCTTAAGAACATATGAGGTAGGTACTCTCTCTATTCCTCTTTTACAGATGAGAAAACTGAGGCACAGACAGGTTAAGTGTAATAAAGTCAGACTTGAACAGGAAGAATCCAGAACCAGAGCTCTTAATGCCCTTCTGGGCCAAGACACACATATGCACATATGGCAAGTGCAATCACAGACACACACACAAACACACACAGAGATGCACACACAGCCACACACATCCTGAAGCCAATATGTGGATGGGAAATGGGACCATACCAATAAAACTTTCATAAGCCCAGTGCATTCTACCTCTCTCATCATTTCAGCTTTATAAGAGCTCTCTGTGGCAGCTTTATTTATGCCCAACTTACAGAAAACTAAATGGAGTCTCTGAGAAGTGAATAGAAAGAATTGTTTAAAGTGGCCAAGGTGGGGGTGGGTACTGGATTCTGGGACTAGGGATCTAACGTAAGCCTCTGTGCCACACCATCTCCCATCTCTGTCTCTCTCTGTCTCTCTGTCTCTCTGTCTCTCTGTCTCTGTCTCTCTGTCTCTCTCTCTCTCTCTCTCTCTCTCTCACACACACACACACACACACACACACACCCATTCATGTACTCCTCTGGCTCCTTCCTATCTTGCCCTCTGCCTCTCCGTGCTGGGAATTTAACATCCACCAGGCTGCATCCCAGACAGGACCGAGTTTTTATTGTTTGCTTAAATTAAATGCAACTGAAAGTGACGCCTTAACACTGGTGACCCAAATCGATATGGAGTCGGCTGTCTGGAATTAAGTGCAACGCCGCGTCCTTAATGGACCTCATCCCCACCTGGACTCTCCAGTTCCAGCATATTTTTCTGCAGGAGGACCCCAGAGGGCTTCCCCAGAGGAACCTGAGGCAGTGGGTTGCTGAGTGGACCTCAGCACTAGAGGCGCAAAGAAAGGAGCTAAACCAAGTGAGTGAGTCCGTGCCAGGTAAGCCCCGGGGACCAGCCAGGGCAGAGAAAAGAAGATGGGCACTGGAGAACAACATCCCTTAAACCGAGTCCCACCAACCATTTGTTTTGTCATTGCAATAAACAGTCTTTGAAATAGGGTACTACGGTTAAGTATGTTTGAGAAATTCTGCATATTAGGGCAATCCCCACATCTCAGAGATTTACAATTCACATGAGCATATTAAAGACTGAGGAATTCTGCAGAGTTTTTCAGTTTTATTTACTTGAAATCCAAACTTGGTTGGCCTCAGAACCCTCTTGCGCATAAATACCTAATAATGTCTCATGAATAAGAGTTCTGTAAATCACAGAGTGGGAGATGCTGCTTTAGCCCTGGACAAGTTTCCTGATCTCTCCTGGACCTCAGCGGTGGTAGTAACAGTAACTACATTAGTCACTGCCAGCCAGTGACTTGCGCTAAGAGCTTCCTTTGTGTCAGAAGCTGTTCTAAGTGCTTTGCTTATACTAATTCACAGACTCCTCTATACAACCCTATAAATCAGGTTCTATCCCCCCATAGAATAGACAAGGAAACTGAGACACAGAGAGGTGAAGCCCCTTGCCTTTTATGTATCTCTGCAGTTCAAGTAACATGAAGACTGTAGCTGGTTTCTCTCTGTGTGACTTGTGCCTGGCAGGTGTTCAAGAAAGTTCTGGCTGGATGGATACCTGGATGGGTGGCTGGTGGGTTGATGAGTAGACAGATGGATTGGAGAAAGGATTAATGGGTGCATGAGCACATGGATGAGGGGTGAACAGATGAATCAAGATAGAAAGCATTAGCAAGTACATTAGCATGTACTTTTTCCTATATCATTGTGCCTGCTAAGTATGAGAGACCTGGGCTAACAGGTGGTAGTCGTAGACAAAAGGTACAACAGGTGGAGTCCAACACAGAGCTAAAGGCATGGGCTCTAGAGTTGACTTGCCTAGACCCAAACCCCAGCTTCAATACTTGAGAAAATGCCATTGGATGGATGGGAAGAAGGATGGAAGGATGGAAGGAGGGAGGGAGGGAGGAAGAGAGGATAGGGAGGAAGGATGGACTTGCTATAATAACTCGAGCTAGTGATTCAGCCTTCCTGTGCTTTGATTTCCTCATGCACGATGGTGATGGAGTAAGAGTACCAGCTTATTGAGTGTCATGCAGATTTAAATAAGACAATACTTCAAATGACATAAGCAATCAATAACTCAATAATTATGAGTTATAACAATTATAACCCATAACTGAGAGAGCCGTACAGTGCTATAATTACTCTACACTGTGATCCCTTCTTTTTACCCTTGGCTTCTTGCACGCCACAGCAAAGATGGATGGATGGAAACTCCAGTATCTCAGGGGACTCAGCACATGGTTGGTGCGACCACCAACCCAAGAAGGTCAATGATAACAGGATCTGCATTTCACATCTGTTCTATGGCATTTTATAGCATTAATCAGTCCATTCCTGACCTTGGACTCTTGTGTCTGCCATCAAGTAGGCCCTGGAATCCCCTGAGGTCCCTCTTGGAGCAGGCCTTCTGCCTGTCTTTGCCAACTTGCAATACCACCCACTGACAAAAGGTGGCGCCATCTAATACGTGATTTGTTCTTTTTTGCAACCTTGCAAGTTTGAGGGCTGTATTTGTACAACCAATCGACTTCCTATCTCATGACTCATTAAGGTTTATTATATACATAACAAGGCATACTATAACAAACATGTATACCTAAGCTCCCTAGTCACAATTGTGTGATGGGTCCATAGTACTATAGATGAGGAAACTGAGGCCCAAAGCAAGTGTGTCAAGGACCTGCATTCTCACTATTAGATGTAAACATTGTCTGCATGACACAAAAAAGAAATATTCTCTTTCAGTCGATTTGACTATGTCTCCCCAAGTCATGGTGTCAGGTCTGGAAGGTCTTGATTCTTCTACTTTGCCCCCTGGCACCTCCTGTACCACCTTGCTCAGGCCTGGGCCACATAGTTCAAGGGACCAGGAAGCAAAGAAGGAAGATGATTCAGCCAGAAGTACAAAGGTCTTTGTAAGGAAAGTGCTCTGGTCATTACGAAGGTCATCCAGTGCAAGCAGACCCCTTCCTTCTGTCCTCATCAGCCTGATTCTGCCAAACGTTCCTAGGTCTTGAAATATCTGAAGCAGTCCCAATTCGATTTATAGTACAGCTGGCTTCATTTCTCTAGTCTTCAAAGTTTCCATTTGAAAGCGCAAAAGGCTGGACCAGCTCCCTGAGGTCCTAATTGTCTTATCTGGGCCTGAACCCTCCTCCACCTCCCTCTCTTCATCGCCTCCTTCCTGTGCCACTGACGCAGCAGAGACTGTAGCTCACACTCAGCTAGGACCTGGGAGACTGGCTTTCTGAAGGAGGGGAGAGCTGCAGCTTTAAAGAATACCCAAGATTAGAGAAATGCTTATATGGTAGAGCCGCGGGCACCAGGTCTTGTAAACAAGCAACAGAGATTCCCATCAGGAAGCCACAGGTGGCCAGGGATGGCAGGGCCCAGCGGGTGTGTGTGGAGAAGATGCGAGGGCCTCTGTAGACCACAGAAGGCAAGGAGTGGCGAAGGGCAATGCAAACTGCTCCTGGGACACAATGACCTGGACGTGCCTGGTCACCTCGTGACTGAGTGCACTGGGCCCCTCTGCATGAGCTGGCCCTCCCAGCCCCAAAAGTGCTGTCATCTCGAGAGCCCTACACCTGTGCAGAGGGGCTCTTCTGCCACCCCTTCTCTCCCTGACTGTTGGTCAACGGCAGCAACCACACTACACCCCCCATCATCCTATGTGGCCCCCTTCTACCCATGCCCAGCTTCCATTGCCCCCCAAAAGGGGGTGACCCTACCAAGAGGCAGCTGCTGCATCAGGCTGGAAAATCCCCCTGGAACTGAAGGCTACTGGGAGGCACAAAGGGAGATGCCTTCAACTCTCAAGGTTATTTACCCCAGAAGGACACCGATAAGGGACCACGGGCAGCACACGGGCATTGTCGACGCTTTCATGATTGCAAAGGCAGGCGCCCAGGCATCAGGGGGCATGCGGCACAAATCCATGCCCCCAAACCTTCATGGGCTCCCTAAACAAGTAGTTCCAATGGAACTTCACCCCCCACTGAGGATGTCAAGGCCACCCCCTCGCACTGGCCTTCTCTGCGCCAGGGGCTGCGCTGGGTGCCAGGATACGGAAGCCAAAGAAAGCGGGTGTGCCCATGAGGAGCTCACCATCGGCAGTGCTGGGCCCCCTGACACCCTGAGAGTCTCACCAGGGCTGCCCAGCCTCCTCTGCTCGCACTCCTCTAGGACATCAGCGTCCCACCCCCGCCGGCCCGCCCCCTTGCCCCTCCTTCCCACGTGCCTCGTCGCCCCTGGCTGCTGCCGTGCTCCCGGGCCTCACCCCGCGGGGCCTCTACTCAAAGGGATCGACCTGTTGCCAATATGATGCTTGCACCTCACCCTGCACATAACACCCAGACCCCAGTCCACACCCAGGCCACCTGGACACGCCATGGACTACGCGCCAAAGGGACGGCCCCTTCCGGCCCCCCATTGGCCCAGCAAAGCCTGCGGACCGAAGCCGCCAGCCCCGCGACGGCGAATAGGCTCTCCGCCTGCCCTGGGCCAGCTCCCTGGTCCTCAGTGCTCCTTAAACATTCTCTTGATTCTAGACCTTTACACATGCTATTCCCTCTGCTTGAACACCCAGCCCTTTCCAGCTCCCCCATCCTCCTCATTCCCGCCTCCCGCCCTCTGACCTCGCTTATCCATGTCCACCCCAAAGGCTGGCATTTCCATCCAACATCGCCCAGGGTCAGTGTGTGAGAGAGTATCTCTGGGCTTGCCCAGGGAAGTGGCAGATGGGGGGGGGGGCAAAGCTCAGGGAGAGGAAGGACAGGATGGGGGGGTGGGGGGCAGCAGAGCCTAAATCTAGAGCCAGGCGTGACATCAGATCTGCAATCAGCAAAGTCGAGGCACCGTGGGACCAAAAAGATTTCCAGCTTCTTCTGCAGAACCACCCCTTTCTCCACGAGGGCGGCCTTGAGTGGACGGCTGCTCCGGACGGCAGCGGAGGCGCCTGGCTCCTTTAGAGGTAGACGCCCCGTGGTAGAACCTAAGGCTGGACCCCGCGACCCCTGCGGGCTTCTCGGGGAGTGAAGTTCAGGGGTAGGTGGGAAGGGGTGGACACTGAGGGGTCCACCCTCCCCTTAGATAGCGCTGCCCCCTCCTCCAGCAGGACCAGCTCCATGGGGGAGACCTGCCGGAGCCCTGCTCCTGGGGAGCAGCTGTCTCCCAGGCGCCTGCTTCCAGGTTCTACACTTACTTATCAAGACAATTAAATTCCAGCTCCTTCCAGCTGCCCCCTCGCAGCAATGTCAGGAGGGACAGGAGCCTCTCCCCGGGAGCCATTCCTTGTGGCTGTTCGATAAGCCCCGCATTTCACAGCCCGAGTGGCTGCATTTCAGCGGTGGGAGAAGTGGTTTTATTTTTATCGCGCACACAGGCATATAAATATGTAGGAGGCACTCAGAAGCACTTTAGGGTCTCTCTGCAAGGAAGGCTCGGCGTGAGTGTGAGGGAGCGTGGCAATTAGTTCGACCAGGGCACAGGCCCTGCTGGGTACAGAGGGGCCACGCCCGCCAGCACCCCGGCCCTATTGTCCCTGGAATATCTGCTGTGGTAGGCTCCTGAGAACAGGGGCTGCCCTGGCGAACTTTCCAGAAGAGATTAATAAAAGGGACAGATCTGAGTTCCCTCCTTCACTCTGCCACTTGCCAGCTGTGTGACTGGAGGGGCCGCTGCTCTCTCCCGGGCTCAGCACCCATGTCTATAAAATGGGGTTAATCACGCCTTCCCTGCCAGCCTCCCAGTTTTTTGATGAACAAACATGAACAAATACAATGAAGAATTTAAAACGGGCCTTCAGAGCTGTAATATCCAACTGTAAGAGGCTTATCATTATTTCTCCCCAGCCGTCCCTTTGGGGCAGGTTTGTGAAAGCACAAGACAGTGCGAGTAACACAGGCCCCGATGCTCGGCCAGTTCCGGATGCTCCCCCCAGAGGAGGAGGGAAGGAGCAGGCACCGCCTCCTGCTCCAGGGCTGGGTGCCCTACAGATACCATCGGGTCTGAGCGTGACAGTGGGGCCGGCGGGACGTTACTCCTGTTCGCTGATGTGGACACTAAAGTTCAGAGGGCTAAGGGAGAGACACGGTAATGAACTGGGGGTCCGGCGCAGGGCAGGGGCAATTTTCCTGCATGGGGGCTTGCAGGCTCCTGGTGACTGCTGCCCATGAGGGGTGGCCTGGGCACTCAGGCCAAGGGGGTGCACTATCCTGTGGTGTGTCCCCCAAAGCAGCCCCATGGTGTGCCAGCTAAAGGAATCTTGTGAAGCTGCCACCGCCTCTAAAACCTGGGTTCAGCTTTTATGCCGAGCAGGCTGAAGCAGAGAGAGGACGGCTTTCCTCAGCCAGGCCCCCAGAGGCAGAGAGAAAACGAAGCCTTTGCGGGGATGCGCCCCGGAGGACCTTGGGTTTGAGAGCAATTACAGCTCTGACGGCCAAGGTGAGGGTCAAAGGACGCTGCGCTCTGGCCTCATCTCTTGAAATCTCATCCCAGCATGTGGAAGATCAGGAAGTGAAAGAATCTCAGGGAGGTCATCCCTGGGGCCACCATGAGCTGTGGGTTCAGGGGTCTCCCAGCCCCAAGGCCCTAGAGAGGGAGGCTCAGCAGTGGAGGAGGAAATGCCCCTGTTTTGAGAAGTTCTGGTGGGTAGAAGCGCAACCCACAAGGGCAAACACCAAGGTTAAGGGCCCAGATGCCAGGCTGGGTAGGACAAGAACATGGCCCAGATGTCAGTGTGCCAGCAGGGGGCGCCCCGAGCACCCCGGGAGGGGGGCTGCGGAGAGGTGCCCCCCAGCAGGGAGGAAAGTGCTCCCTACCTGGTTTACTGATAGGAAAACCATCTTTATTTTTAAATGAAAAATAAAGTGAAGCTGTCAGAGGGCGGCCCGTGTGGAATTGAGCAGAACGGGGGATCTGGTGAAGCAGGTTGGCGGCTGTTGGATCAGAAACCTGTTCTTTCCAGTTTCATTTTTCTCTCTCTATTTCCTTTCTAATTTATTTCTGTTTCCAGAGAAGCTGGAAGTAGCCGTCTTGGTCAGCCGTGTTAAGAAGTAGCAAGGGAAAAGAAGGTACCCCCACAACCAGGTGAGGGTTGATTGATCTGGTGGGAGGAGATGTGCAAGCTGGAGGGCTCTCGGGAGGAGGCGTCACTCAGCTCTCACAGGGTCATTGGGCCAGTTGTCTTTCCTGGAAGTGCTTGTATGCTCGCTCACTCGCACTCTCTCCCTCCGTCCCTAATTCTTAATTTAAAAATTCCATAACACATAACATGAAACTTACCATCTTAACCATTGTTTAGGTGTACTGTTGTACAGCCAATCGCCAGAATACTTTCAGTTTGCAAAACTGGAGCTCTGTCCCTGCTAAACAAGTCCTCATCCCCACCCTGCCCTGGCCACCACCCTCTACTTCCCCTTCGACGGCTCTGACACCTCCGGGGGTTCTTCTAAGGGGAAGCACACAGTGCTTGTCCTTCTGCACCTGACTGACTTCACACACCATGATGTCCTCCAGGTCCACCCCGTGATCACAACTCCCTTCCTTTTTAAGGCTGAGTAATATTCCATTGCCTGGCAAGACGCCTTCAGTTTGTCTTTTGTGACTGCTGTGCAAGCATCCCCCGGAGACACTGCTCTGTCTTTGGACAAGTACTCAGGAGGGGCTGGCTCACTTCTCTTTAAGGAAGGGGAGTGGCCCCATGCGATTGTCCACTGGGCCCCTGGCCGCTCTGTGGGGGCTGAGCCTGCTCAGAGAGTCTGGAGCACTCATCGGGGCTGGGGGGTGGCCCGTGACACCTCGCTGGCCGCAGCAGGGGGACTCCCCAGCCGTCACCACTGGGTCCTGAGCGCACGGGCAGCGCAGAGCTGAGACGAGCAGTGCCTGGACAACGGGGAGTGACCGTCAGGGCAGACTGAGCTACGGGGAAGGGGACTGGGTCTCTTTGGCCGCTGCTGGTGACAGTAGGAACAGGACACTTCCAGGGCTGACGGGCACCCTCCTAAGTCAGGGCAGATGTCAGTCTGACCAAATGAATGACGGAAGCTCAGTGAATGAAGGAAGAACATCAAGTTGTATCAAGTCACTTTTCTCTATAAAGAATCCAGAGAAGATGAAGGTCAAGGATGGTCAACACATTCTCTGTGGGTCCTACCTGGCACAAAGCGCGCACCTGGGAGGCAGAGTACAGGGTGCAGAGGGACAAGGTCTGGCCTGGCCAGACGTGGCTCATGGCAGATTTGGACAGAGGAAGAGGTGTCCACCCCATGTGCACTGGGGAGAATTAAGCATGATGGCAAATGGACAGTCACCACACTCCTGGACAGGGTCCACTATGCATCTACTTTGGGCCAGGCACTTTCTAGAATGTATTTCATTCAGCACCTCTGACACCCAGAACCAGATTCAGACAGGTGGGGGGACTCGTCCGAGGTCACTCACTGGCAAATGGCAGAACAGGGACAGGAACTGGGCCTGACTCCAAACCCCAAACTTTTAAGCTTTTCTGTCTTTACCAGAAAAGGTGCCCAGGGACGACTTCCTGGAGGAGGTGACGGGAGCTGAAATGACTACACAAATCTGTGTCCAGAGGAGAGAAAAGCTTTTCAGGTGGAGGGAGAAAAACACAAGTCTAAGTTCTGGGGCAGGGGCTGTCTAGCAGTTATTTCAGTTTTACGGAGAGAGGGGCGTATGTTAGGGAATTTTAGGCCATGTCTGCCTGGGCCTGGTCTTGAACCAAGGCCGGGAGCACCTGAGGTGCAGGGCAGTCGGTGCTACAAAGACGGGAATGACATGCTTAGGACTATGCTTTGCTTCCATTCATCTGGCAGCTACGTGGGGGGTGGGGAGGGAGACTGAGGCCTCTGCAGCCCCCCATGTGCTCAGGGAGGGCACACAGATGGGACCAATCAGGCAGGTGCCCTTGTGGACTATCTGGGGAAAACAGACAATGAAGACACCAGCAACTAAACCAAAATGATTATAGGTTGCAATCTGTACTAGGAAACAAACTGACAAGATGAGGGGAACAGAAACACGGAAGCATGGTGCAGTCAGGGAAGGCTTCCCTGAAGAGGTGACCTTTAAGCTGACTCAGAAAGTCTGACCTGCCACTGCAAAGAGCAGGGGAAGGAAGAGAACGTAGCCGTGGGGGAGAAGAGCCTTTTGGTTCTGGCAGACTGGGCCTTGGGCAGATTTAGGAGATGGGGGGAGAAAGGGCAGGGCTGTGGCGCCCAGCCAGGAGTTGGCCTTTTATTCCAGAGTGACTGAAGCTGTGGGAGGGCTCAGGCTGGGAATGACTTGACCTGATCTGCATTTGTGAAAGAACTTTCTGGCTGTTGCACGAAGAATGGGAAGGCAGGAGGTGACAACAGTCAGGAGGCGTGAGCAGGGCCAGAGGAGAGAAGCCGGGACCAGGGCCCTGCCGGACGGACGCAGAGGGCCGGAGCCTCCCTGGGGCAGCGCCCTCCTCTCAGGCAGCTCGCAGCCGGACACAGCGCGGCGCAGGCTGACCCCGGCAGCAAATCTAATTTTCACACATCTCTGGAGGGAAAGCGCCTCTCTCGGACTGGGAGGTCAGAACGGGACGCGGCAGTGGAGACGGGCTCTCGGTGGGACTGTTCTGGATTCTCGACTGCAAAGCCCCCTCTGGGTGCTGGGAGGAGGAGAGAGGGGACTCCCGCTGGGCATTTCCGAGGTGCTCAGGATGCAACCATGAAGGGAAAGACAGAGCCCCCCCCCCTTTCCCACAGCACCCCCAGTCTAGGTGTGGTCCCAGTGATGGTATTCATGAGGGGGTAACTAACCTCTCCCCCCAGCAGGGGCATCACCTGGTGCCTGGCATCGAGTGAAAAGGACAGACAGCAGAGGGGGGCTCCCTTCTGAGTCTGGGGTGTAAGACTGACTGGCCCTCCCCTTGCTCGCTCTGATGCCACTAGCTGCCCAGCGTGGTGCCCCCATGGCCAGGGACTGGGGGAGGACCACAGTGGGATGATGGCTGACGGGAGACTCAGACTCAGGCCATCGAGGCACGAGGGCCTGGACTGGCCGGCCCCCCAGCTGGGAGAGACTCTGAGGGTCTAACTAAGCTCCTCCCTCCACCCCCGGGGACTCCTGACCCTGATTCTTTTGAGACACTAAATGTTCTAAGCCGCCAGGTGTTGGGGCAATTTGTAACTCAGCAGGCGACTCACACACTGGTGAACACTCACCAAATGCTAGTGCGGCTTTTCAGCGCACGTTTCGTGGCGTGGGTGCCGTGGCTTCGTGGGCGTGGAGCCTGAGGCCCCAGGAGCCTGAGTAACTCACCCAAGGGCCCACAGCTAAGTGGCAGAGAAAGAATTTGCACAGAAGCAGTTGGCGGGGAGTGGGAGGTCAGAGCAAAGACTGGGGGTGCCTGTGGGAAAGATGAGGGGGGCTCTGCACGGTGAGGGGGGCCCCCTGGCCTCTGCAGAGGGCCTAGCCTGATGGAGGAGGCACATGCCCCCTTCAGCAACTGCTCTCCTGCCGGCTCTCCCGACTTGCTTTGCACTCACCTCCTTCCCTCTAGTGAAAGCAGCCCGAAGGTCCTCACCTTCCCGAACCATCCAACCCCGCCTGTCTTGGCCTGGGATTTGCTGCATTTCCTCCTGGAAACCTGGTCTTCTGTGTTGTTTCCTAGCACAGACTGGAGTTCACTGCATGAGCTAGTGCTGGACCCTGCACCCTGCAATTCCGGGGCGCCCACTATGGGAACGCGGTGCCCCCCACCCAGGTTCATCGTGAAACGACTGCTAGACTGGAGAAGAGCAGAGCCGGGCCCCCCGTTGTGCGGCCAGTGGCCAAGACCGCTCCGGCCCGCCGGTGGAGCTGCCATCCAGGCCCCGACCTCTGTGACTTAAAATTGTCCTGGACACCACAGCTCTCCCCCCGCAGCTTCTTCCCATCCCTCCTGGGAACTTGCGACCCGTGTGCGCTCCAGAGAGGGCCCTTGGGGGAGGCCAGACCTTGGCGATGCCTGGGGGGCTCTCTGATCTCCTGCCAGGCCACTGGAGCAAAGCCCAAGCAGCCAGCGTCGTGGGCACCCACACATCCCACGGAGTGACAACAGGAAACTGGCCCTCAAGGGAGGCCGAGGGGCGTGTCCCCGCCTGCCCAGCCGCCTTCCCTCTTCCTTGCAGGAATTAATGCTCCTGTCAATGTCAGTCTGGGGGACTGTCACGCAGCCCCACCCTGACCTGAGTGAGGGGCAGGCAGGGAACCAGCTCCCCTTTTAGAACAGAACAAAGAGCCGAGAGCAGGCGGTGCGACAGCGTGCCTCCCGGCTTCCTGGCGCCTCAGTCTGCCCTTGCCAAGCCTCCGAGCTTGCAGCCAAACAGCCCTCCCGGAACCCGGCTCCTCTGGAATTGCCCTCTGGCCCCTGCCTTTCTCCCCAGGATGGCGGGTCTGCAAATCAGAGGCTCTTGAAACCCAGGGTGGGGTTTATGTGGGGGTGCACCCCCAAGGGGCACTGGGATCAAGGTAGAGACACCCCCTCTGCCCTGGCTGGCCTCCAGGGGCCCATCCGGGGAAAGGGGTCTCCAAGAGCTCCCCACTCCCCTCGCCTCCCCTGAGCTTCCCATTTATACCCAATCCCCCCGGAAATCTCAACTTTCTCCTTTTCTGCTGATATCTTCCCTGACCTTTTTATCCCTCCCCTCCCCAAGAAATCTGTGTACTAATTAACTAAGTAATAACATGGCAAGACTACGACTCCTCATTAGCTCAGTAGAGATTCCTTGCTACATGACTGATATGCATCGACAAGAAAATTAACTCCAGTGCAAGGACTCCCTAATCATGATTAATGAAGGGGTGGGAGGAAGCAACGTGAGCCCTCCGAGGTTCTCTGGGGGCCAAGGGACCCCAGACCAGGCAGAGGTGTTGGGGAGTGAAAGGGGGATGCAAAAGGCTGGGGGCCCATCTGAGAGTGCCAGGCTTTCTTCTGCACCCCCTTAGACAAACAGCCCACTAAGTGAATCAGAGTTTACAGCCGACTGTGTGCAGGAGACAGGACACTGAGATGGGTGAGGCAAGTCCCAGTCCTTGAGGAGCCCCTGCTCTTACTCAGTGGATAATTACAGTGCATGGTGCTAAATGGGCTGGTGCAGGGACTAGCCAGCATTCACTGAGCACTTACTGCATGCCCAGCATCACCCTAGTGTTCAGGGTGTATTAACGTCTCTCCTCCAAATAACACAATGAATATTGGCCCTGATTTACAGATGAGGAAACTGAGGATGGGGAATTTAAGCCAGCCAGCCAAGGTCACAGAGCGAGTGAGCGAGGCAGCGAGAATACGAATCCCAGCCCTGCAGCCTTAGCTTGCAAGCAACACCCTATAGCTCCTCAAAGGCTGCACTATGAAGGTGGTTGGGGTGGGGGTCTGGGCAGTGATGGGGGCCCTCCATGCTGGCCAGGCAATTGGAGGGCTTCAGAGAGGAGAACCTTGAGCTGGGTCTTGACAGATAAATGGGATCTCACCCAGTGGAGAACTTATTGATTGGTTCAATGACTTATTCATTCATTCATTCGTCCCACAAATGAGTACCAAACCCCGCCGGGAGCACTGCACACAGACTCGGCGATGGAGAGGCTGACATCGAACAGCTAATCACAAGACTGATGCGTCTACCCCACACTGACGAGGGTGGCATGGCAGCTTTGAGAGTGAGGGCCTCTCCAAATTGTGCCTCTGATGCCTCACCCCAGTCCCTGTCAGCCTGTCAGCCTGACCAGGCACAGACCCACCAGGCTGCCAAGCCATGAGAACCCTCCTTGTGTAGCTAAACTGTGTGGCTGGAGTTCAACCTATAATTAAATATTTGCATTTGTTAAGCAGCTCTCGGGCACTTCCACTGCACTCTGCTTTCTACACTGAGTGCCCAGCTCCTCGGCGTGCTTGGTCAGGCCAAGAAGCCAGGCCATTGAAACTGATCTCAGTCTTTCCTTCCGGATACCGCATAGCATCTAACTCACCCGTGACCCCCCCAACAAGAGAGCGACGTCCCTGCTGAGTGGAGACCAGTCCCCTCGGATCTCCTTAAAGAAGCTTTAACTTTGTGCTTTTTCTCCTCCGCAAGGTGTTAATATCCTCTGACCTCCAGAGGACAGACGAAATGCGATGCTTTGCTCTGGTGCTCAGGCCACTCTCCAGCGCTCTTGCGACTCGGAATCAGTGACTGGCAGCCAAGAGGTCTCACAGGGCAGGAGAGAGACTGGCGACTAATGTGTATCCAACACCGCCTTTTCTCCCGGGTTCTTCCCGTTATTAAGATGCAGCACCCACGGGGTAATTGGCTGAAGCAACTCCCATTAATGGTAATGGGGCTCCATCTGTCGTCAGTTTCCCACTCATCATTCTCTGGCTGCACCCACCCCCTGGGGATCTGCTCGGCTGACCCACCTCATGTTCTTTTGAGTCACCACTTCCCACTTCTCCACCCCCTTTAAATGCAGCATCTTGTAAAAGTCCAAGAGGAGAACCATGGTCTCAGGTGACCGCATGAGGCCAAAAGAGCAGCGGAGGGAGAGACACTGCAGGCTGCTTCAAAAGCAGCTCCCTGTGATCCCCGCCCCAGCCCCCTCCCTTGGACGTGGTGGGATCTAATGACTCGCTTCTAATGAATAAAACAGGCAAAAGTGACGGGATGATGGAATGTCCCTCCTGAGATTAGGCTACAAGGGAATGTGACTTCTGTCTTGTTGGCACTTTCTCTGGTCCCTCCCTTGTTCGCTCTGATGAAGCAGCTGCCCAGCTTCGAGAAGCCTGTTGGAGAACCCCACGCAGCAAAGGACTGAGGGAGGCCCCCGCACAACAGCTCCTGAGAACCCGAGGCCCAAGCCCCAAAGCCTGAATCCTCCAACCACTAGGACCACCTTAGACTGGGCTCCATCCTCAACTGCACCCACAGGCCCAGGGGGCACCTTCAATCAGAGGACCCAGCTAAGCTGCACCCAGACTCCTTACCCAGAAACCGTGAGATCCTAAGACTGAGCTGTTTCAAGCCTCTAAGTTTTGGGGTAATTTGTTACACAGCAGCGGCTAATACAGGAAGCAAGCGGGAAAAGGAGAAATATCTGTGAAGGAAGAGCTTCCATAGGCGCACATACCCTAGAGACCCTTAGCCATGCATTGCACAAATGAGCCCACAGATCAGATAAACCTCTAAGACAGCTGATTTGCAGCTGAGCTGGGTCTGGACCCCTAAATGGAACAGGGGTCTTCTTCTCTCAGCGGAACTCTTTCTGCTGGGATAGGAAATGTTGTCAGAGGCTGCCATTCCATTTCTTTGAGATTTTAAATATGGATTTAGAAAGCGCTCACATCTCTGGGCGAGGATGTATTCAATGTGTTTAAATCTGTTCTGTTTGTATCGTGACCTGTATTATGTTGCACAGTCCTGGGGTGCAGGTCAGGTAGTGGGGGATCTGAGCTATTTCTCTACCACACGAATATTCAAAGTGCTGTTTGGAACAGCTCCCTGGGGGGCCTTCAGGGTCACTTGGTGGGTCGTGAACAAATTCGTAAGGCAGGTCTTTTCTTCTATCCTTCCAGCAAAAGACTCAAGTTTCCATGAGCTTTTGTTTGACATCAGACTCAGACCTATTTATTACCAGCTGACTGTGAGTTATTAAGGGTGACCATCAGCTCGGGGCTGAGATGCATCTCCCTCTTAAGAGATTCTGCTGCCTTACACACTCAGCAGCATCGTTCGGTTCCTACTGGGTGAGGGCTCATCAATTCCCCCAAATCGGGGCGGGGTGGGGGGCACGGATGTCCTGTTATCCTCAAACCAGTAGGGTGGTCTTAATGAAGCTGTGGTTTTCAATTGCTTCTCCCCTTGTTTTGCAATTAGTGATGCCTTTTAGTTTAATTTCACCATTTGAAAATTTAGTTTGTGGGGTGTGGGCTGGTTAATTTTACAGGGTTCAGTGAACCCTACTAGGTAGCTGAATGTGCATGTGTTACAGTTAAAAATGAGTCATCCATGCTTCCTTGTCCAAAGTGAATGGGCAGAATGGTACGGATTCTGCTTCCCTGTTATCAACAACTCAACATTTTTCCAACTGCAAAGTGGGTACCCACAGGGGCCTTTTGTCCCACAGACATAATCTGTGTACAGAAGTGTCAGAGCATCTGTTACAGCCCAGACCTCCTGCTTGATCCTCCCCGTGCTACAGATGTAGGCCAGATGTAACCCCTCCGTGCAAAGATCCAGCAGGATTTGAGCCCTGCCCACGCCTCCAGCTCCATCTCCCACCCAGTCCTGGACTCCCTTTATTATAAGCTGAATTGCGTCTCCCCCCCCAAAAAAAAAAAAAAACATGTTCAAATCCTAACCCCCAGTGCCTCAGAATGTGATCGTATTTGGAGATAGGGTCTGTAAAGGGATAAAAAATTCAATAAGAGGTGGGGTTCTAACCCAATATAACTGGTGTCCTTATAGGACGAGGACATTTACAGCAGACATACACAGAGGGATGGTCAAGTGAAGACACAGGAGAAAGTGGCCCCCAGTAAGCCGAGCAAGAAAGAAGACATCAACCTTGCTGACACCACGATCCTGCACGCCCAATCTCTGTAATTATGAGAAAGCAAGTTACTTCACATAAATCACCCAGTGTGTGATACTTTGTTATGGCGGCCAGAACAAACCATCACCTTCCTGTTTTCTTCCTGTCTGTGGCTTCTGCACGTAGTATGCTGCTCAGCCACAGTGGGGAGCATAGTAGGGTCAGCGCTAGCGGAGTGCATCAGAATCTGGGCTTTGGAGCTGAGATCCTTCAGTTTGAATTCCAGCCTCACCCCTAACAAAGTCAAGTCATTTGACCTTGAGCAAAAGACTTAAGTCTCCCTGGGCCCCTATTTCCCATCTGTGGAGTCAGGGTGATAATCACGTCTGCCTCCTAGGGCTGTGTATTGGTTGAACTAATAAGCAGTTTGTACCAGTAGCTTTATTGCTCGACGCACAAATGTCTCGCTAATACCTACTGTCTGCAGGCTTTTTGCTAAGTGCCAGAGTTTCGGGGTGACGACATTGATTGTGGACCAGGCTTTAGCACTTTTCATTACATTTTCTTCCCTCTACAAGGAATAGCTCACTATCCTCCTCTGACACCACTTTGTCTAACTTATTTTCCTTTGGGGCTCTCTTGGGGTCCTCTTGGCTGGCTCAAACCTCCTCTGACTTCCACAGTGTTCCCTATCTCCCCTGGACCTCACCTTCCACCTTCAACTACTAAAAATGTCTGGGCCCCTGGCCCATGGCAAGAGCCCCGTTATGCTCATCTTGGGGTTCCCGGCTCTAGCCCCGAACTGGGGATGTGGCAGGAGCTCTGATAAATTGCTCTGGCCCGGACCTGGAAGAATTCATTGTTCCTCTCGCTGTCTGCTTGTCACACCTCATTCCAGTCTGCTCCATCAATCCACCCTCACCAGCGCTATCCACAGCCCTGGCCGAGCCCTGCAGTGGCCAGAACTATGCTGTGGAGCCTGCACTGGGGCTCTGTCCTCGGCTGGACCCGATCCAAGTCATTCAAGTGGACATTGACATTCACAGGCTGCCTTCCCCTCTACCCGAGACTCACAGAAGAACAGCGGCGATTGTGTTGCAAAGCAGAGGGGGATTTCAGATGCCGCTGGGTTCCCCTCCCTGCCCTCGAAGACGTCCTCCGAAGCAGCCCTCCCGGGTCAGCCAGGCTGTCCACTGACTGCCCGCTGCTCACGGCCCCCAAGACAGTCCATCCCACTGCTGACTCCCCAAATGGCCATGCCTTGCTCCTGGTCCTGTCCCCCAAAGATGTAAAGGGGAATAGAGGAGGCAGTTTCAGGGGGCCTAGCTCGAGCCTAATTCTCAGCCCATGTTAGTGGGTCTCACTGAAGGTCTGTGCTGTTCCAGGCATGTTAACCTGTCACATCTGGGGAGCGTATCGTATTTCCCCTTTTCAGGTGGGGAAACTGAGGCCCCAAGTGGCCCCGAAAGGTGATCCTACTTGCAAAATCACACCGTTGATGAGTAATAGTACTGGGCTTGGGCTCATGTCCAGCTGATTGCCAACTATGGACTCCAGGTGGTCAGCTGGGCCACCTCCCAGTGCTGTCCCTTAGCAGCTGGACAGGCTGGGTGCATGCATGGCTGGTGACTCAGAGGCACCCACTGCCTGAGCCATGGGCTGGAGCAGAGTAAGAAATCAGGCACCTGGTGGTGTCGGGGCTCCCCCACTTTATGGTACCTGAGAGGGACCCCTCCTCCTGCGGGCTTCAAACTCCCAGGACAAGACCCTGTTCTTCCCCTTCCGCAGTGCCCGGCAGTGCCCAGGGATGGTGTCTGGCATTCAGCCAGCTGGGCAGGGTCTGGGGGTGCCGACCCTGAGGTTGCCCGGTCTGGTCTGCTGCGGCAAGGTCCCCATCATTGCCGCCCATCTTCCAGGGTCCCGCAGGGAGATTCCAGGGCTCTGGACATGGTGCCACAGCAAGTGAGTAAGTCTAAGGACACCTAGGGATCAGGGCTGGTGCAAGGCTGGGGACAAATGATCAGCAAAGAAGGCCCCCAGGGGGCTGCGGGACAGGGACTGCAAGGGGGAGTGCTGCTTCCCGCACCCCGAGGGCGGGGGAGCACTGAGGTGAATGCACTGGAGTTAGGGAGCTGGTGCCAAGGAGACTGGGGGCCTGCCTGGGGGTCTACCTACTGTCCCCGTCTCTAACAACTCAGCCTGACAGCCTCTCACTGTCCCCTTTAAAGTTCAAGTCCAAGTTCAGCCTGACAGGCAGGAGCCTCTGACCTTTCAGAGGGCCCAGTGGGTGAGGCTAACTCTGCACAGGGCCCTGGGAAGCAGTGAGCCGGGAGGAGGCCGAGGTGGGGTGGGGGCAGGGGCTGGCGCCTTTGTCTGGCCCTGAGCTGCCCAGTGCCATGCAGGCTGCAGCTGTCAAAATGTCGATGTCTCCCCGGCCAGCTGCCACCTCCTCCCAGCCCCCAGGAAAGGCAGGGGATTCACCGTTTTGTCTTTCCCGGGCCTATCGATGTCTCCTTTGGGGAGCCCGTTCGATGATAACTCCAGAAAGCCACGCGGAGCAGAGAGGCCAGAATTAAAACAGCCATGCACGGAGGGACCCCTGCAGACCCCCAATTTCCAGAGGCTTACAGATCAGAAGGCAAAACCGCTGTGTCTGTTCTTTTGCAAACGTCGATGGTTTTATTCATCGTCCTCCCACCCCCTCTCGCTTCTGCCCTTCTCCTCCTCTTTATTCTGGCTCCGCGAGTCTGCAAAGAGCTCCTCTCATCTATTCTGCGCGGAGGCCTGGGGATGAGGGGCTGACAGGTGTCTCGTTACCGTCGCCAAGCGCGGGGACTAGATAAGGAAGATGCTGACCCGCTAATTCTCTGGCTCTGCAGACAAAGGCGCGAGAGGAGAGCAGCAGTGGCCAGAGGTGCGGAGCCACACCATGCAGGGAGCCAGCAGCCCGGGCGGGGCGCCCTGCATGCGGGGTGATCTGGGGCGCGGTGCACCACTTCCCAGGCCTCAGCCGTGAAAATGAGGCCACCGACCCCTCCCTTTCCCTCGGGGTGACAGGATCCCTGCACCTGGCTCAGGTGCTGTCATCCCGCCGACTCAGCATCACCCCGAACCCCTGTCCCTGTCTCCTTTCCTCATCCTCAGCCCTAGACCCTCACTTCCTGCTTCCCTTTGCTTTTAGGGAGCAGGGTGTACATAACAGGGCTGAGCCTCAGACTTGGGGTGCCAGAGTCCTCACTGTTAGTTCAGTAAGCCCCTTCCCTTCTCTGCCTATTGCTTAAATGTAAAACTAGATAGTTTTATAATCACCCTGGAGTGGCTGGTGATTTCCAAGAGGGAGGCAGCACCGGACGCCTCAGCCCAGCTCCTGACTCCACAATAGGCCCCCCCCCGCCCCCGTCCATCTCCCCTACACCTGCTCTTTCAGTTACTTGCTAACTCACAGCCTTCTGTTCCTGAAACCACCACCCCTCAGCCAGCAGACTTGGGGGGCCTACTTACCTCCCCTCTCCTTACCAGCCCTACCGTCCTTTCTGATCACATCTCTCTTGGGTCTGCCCCACGGACACCCACAGGGAGGGGCTCCCAGCACCCCATCAGCAATCCTGCAGCTCTACAGAGCAGCTGGGAGAGGATTTCTGCGGGTCTACAGGAAGCATTCCTCAGTGTGCCTCCCTCCCCCACCCTAGCCCATGCCACGGATCATAAAATTGTATGTGTGTACATGCACACACGCACGCCTTTCCTGACATGCGTGCATATATCTGCACAATTCTTTCCACCGAGTCCACATGTGCCCTTTCCAGGTGCACGTGCTTGCAGGTGTTAGGTTATGGGGGTGTCACGGCCGGCGTGTGCACAGGCAGCCCTGGCCTCAGGGCAGGCTGCATGCTGCGGGGTACACGCAGAGCCCGGGAGCCTCCCCACCTGTGTGGAGGTGCCCACAGCTGCGCCTGCTTCTTCAGCACGTGAGTAACGAGACAGCCCCCTTGTTACCGCATAGTCTTATTAAACACACGGCATGTTAATAGCACCAACGAAGTCAGTTATGAAAAGCTCTTTATTAAAAATAATAAGAAATGGCCCTCTTGTTCCACAACTTCTGAGCCGCATTTGGCCGCGCGGGCTGGCAGGTTATTAAAGTGGGATCAAGCGTCTTTAATATGCCTGCTGCGGCGGCTGTTTGGTGGGTCTGCCTCATTACCAGCCGCTGGCCCAGCTGCCTCGGTCTCCCCGGCTCGCTCCCCCAGACACGGGCGCAGGGGAGTGGGAGCAAGTCCATGGACACTGCAGAGGAGGGGGTCTGTCACGCTGGCTGACCTCAGGGACGGCTGCTGGCAATGCTCTCCAGCCCTGCAGGCTGCCCGGACCCTGGGCAGGCTGCACCCCAGAAGGTGTCCCTGCCTTCCAGAATGGGGCCCCACCTCGGGAGCATCTCTGCCTCCTCTGTGGACCTGAGGGAGCCACGCTCTTTCCACCCCTCACCCCTTCTTGACACAGAAAAGGGGAGCCCCTGTGGCAGCACTAAGCCTGGAGAGTGGGGACAATGTGGTGCCCTCCACCAGCTGTGCACACAAATCCCCCAGGAGCTTGTTAGAGCGCAGCTGCGGATGCAGGCACCGGGTGGGCTTGACCCTACATTCCTAACAAGATCCCAGGAGATGCTGCTGCTGCTGATTCAAGGACCCCACCCCAGGAGCAGGACCCCAGTGCATCTCAGAAAGGAAAGTGAGCATCACCTTGGCGGCCAAATCAGGCGTCCCACACCCCTCCAGCTGGACGAGCCCTAAGAGCAAGGCTTGCACCTGCTCTTCCCCTGGGTCCTAAGTACAGGCTCACTCAAGGGCTGCTTGGGCTTGAGGAGGAGACGAAGGGGCGCGAGCAGTTATTAAGCACCTACTGTGTGCCAGGCACGTCCATATGATTGCCACTACTATAGCTGGGAAAGCCCCATTCTGGTGATGGGGAAACTGAGGCTCAGAGAGCACAGACACTTTCCCAAGGATGCCCACTGGAGTCTGGTGAGGTGTCAGACGCAGCCCGTGGCCCAGGTCCACAAGTCTCCCCAACCCTGTTTTCCCCCACAAGGAACTCCCCGAAATGTCCTCTCCTCCAGCTCTGAAGCAGCAGCCTCACAGGGGCTGGCTGGGATTGAAGACACTGATGCAGGGAATGGGAGACTCTCCCTTCCACTCCTAAAGCACCTTCTCCCTGTGAGCCCCCAAACTTTACCAGCCTCAGCTGTAACTACAAACATGTCTCTCCACCTCTCCAAGTTCCCGGGTCACACAGCATGGAAGCTTCATTTGCAGATGGATTTCAAGGTAGGAGGCGCCCAAGGGGGCACCTTGCTTAAACATCAGCTGGCCGCTGGAGCCCAAGAAGCAAGGCTTTTCCTGAAACCTCCTTGCTCCAGGTGCCACGGAAGGGACATGATGTTAAGAATAGCAGCGGCGGTAATCACAGCCATTGTTTGCTGAGTGCTTCCTATTGCCAGACACTCCCATGCACCAGCTACTTTTCTCACAATAACTATAACACACAAATGCTTTATTTCTACCTTCCGATGAAGGGCCTCTGAGTCAGAGGGGTTAGGTAGTTTACTTGAGGATACACAGCTTATATGACCCTGAGCTGGATTTTGAACTCAGATATCTGGCTTCAGGACCCACTTATTTCACCTACGTAATGGTCTAAGGAAACTCCCTATGAGGAGAACCACGAGGTTGCGATGGCAGAACGGGGCCCCAGAGCACCGGTGCCACCTTGTCATCTTACAGGTGGCTGGACTGAGGACCTCGGGACGGGACTCGGGACAAAGGTCTCCACAGCCAGTTAATGGGAGAGCTGGGAGTCAACCCAGGTCTCCTCCCTCCCCACCTGGGGGGTGCCTGGGAGGGCCCATAGTGACGCTTTGGGGTCCAATGAGCAGCAACAGCAGCCCTGTGCTGAGCAGGGCCCCCAGTACCCCCGGCATTCAGGGGCTGTGAGCCAATGCAGCGCGGGGGTTCACACTGTTGCATCATTCTGGTCCCGGGGTGGCACGCCCCGCCAGTTCCCAGTCCAGGCCCCCTGGACCCCTGAGGAGCGGGTACCTGCATGACAGGTATTGCCCAGGTGTGGGAAGTTGGCTCTGAGGGAGCTGGGAGCCCCTCGAGTATTCCTGCAAGATTCCAGAAGGGACGCCCGTGGCCCTCGCGGCCACTGGCCATGGGAGTAAACCTGCCACTGCTCTGGAGGTGATTTGGTGAAAATACCAAGATTAGAAATGCACAAATCAGGGCCTCCCTGGTGGCGCAACTGATTAAGCACAGCACTGTGAACCTATCTGCAGCCCTGCAGCACGAGTTCAACCCCCCACCGAGGAGATTCCCACGCGGCACAGCAGACCTCTCCTGCCTCGCCCGCTGCTCCCCTCAGCAGTGTATTTTGGTCCATCGCCTGTTCTGCTCCCCACTGTCTCTAGTGAATCCTCTCACCACCCCACACCTCTGGCCTGTACCCCAGCTTGTATGCATAAATAAATACATCTTTAAAAAGAATTGTTTAAAAAAAAAAAAGAAATGCACAAATCCTTTAACCCACCCACTCCCTGG
>PVIJ01010241.1:0-20937 GCA_004024925.1 Scalopus aquaticus | reverse complement strand
ATACCAGGCCCCGCTTCAGGGCTTGGGGAAGACTAAATGCAACTCCACGTGTTAATCACGGGAACACTCACTGGCCCTGGAAGGGGGCTGAGAAGTGACCCCTCCACCCTAGCTCGTGAACCTATCGAGGAGGGTGGGGCCAGAGGTGGCGACCAGAAGATCCAAGGGACGCTGCCAAGTGAAAAAGGCGAGATCCAGCAGACAGCTGGAGCCTGTGAGGGTCCATTTGGAAAAGTAGATCTGAAGGATGCTTTTCTTGCAGTGCACTCCCGTTTGTACATACTTTATAAATGTCCCAGATACGGTACCCAGGTGATGGGAATTAAGGGCCTCTGTGTTTTTCTTTATCTTTTTGTGCATTAAGAAACCTAACACACGTGTAGTGTCCGCTTGCTTATTTTTAATTGTGGCAAAAAATGCCATATGGCATTTACCATCTTAATCATTGCTGAGTGCATGGATTGGTGCTGCTCTGTCCATTCACGCTGTTATACGACCATCTGCAGAGCGCTTCTCTTACAAACTGAAGCTCTGCCCCAGTCAACAGCAACTTCCTCCCCACTCCCTGGTCCCCACACTCTACTTTCCATCTCTCTAGGCACCTCCCGTAAGTAGTACCAGACTCTTTGTCCTTCTGTGACTGATTTATCTCACTTAGCGTCATGTCCTCAAGGTTCATCCATGTTGTAGCACATGCCAGAATTTCCTTCCTTTTGAAGGCCGAGTAATATTCCATTGTGTATACACATCACATTTTGTGTATCCATTCATCTAACACCTTTGGCTGTTGTGAACAAGGCTGAAGTGGACATGCATGGGTGGACAAACATTTCTTTGAGGTCCTGCTTTCAGTTCTCTTGGGTATGGATTCAGAAGTGCAATTGCTGGGTCACAGGGTGGACACACTTTTTAAAAGGCCTTCTTTATAGCTCATCTTAGCTGATGTCACCCTCTTCCCTGGTAGGGAAACAGCCATCAGCCCCCATCCTGGAGAGGGAAATGATTTCCCCTGGGGCCACACGAAGCAGACAGCTCTCACCATCATTTCCTCAGAATGGGAGTTAGTTGTCCAAGAAATTTTAAAACATTCGGGAACATTCAGATGACACTTTTCTTTGATTTTAGAATGTGCTTTGGGGCTAACATTTGTCTAGAGATTTCTTTAATGTTTGGGAAGCCTGGTGCTTTCACCAACTCAATGCAAATGAAATGTAGCCAAGTTGGCGGCCTCACTGTGGCGGCAGCTTCTGCCTTCCCACCGTGTGCTGTGAGCGGGGAGTTTTCCAGACCAGGTTCAGACAGGGCCAGAGATGCTCTCTATGCAAAATTAGTTGGTTTGCTAGTCCTCTCTTTCAAAGAAGGAAAGGAAGGATATTAACTTCAATGTTGAATTCTCAAAAATCTCCTGCATTTTCTCCTGGCCGGGGGTGAGCAGGTGCGTCCACCTGAGCGCTGGGGGGAGCAGAGGAGGTAGCAGAGGTGATGCAATCAGTCCTGGTCACCGTCCACTCTCCAGGGACAAGAAGGTTGATTGCACCGTCCTGAGAAGCAAAGCCAGGGAGCAGAGACAAGATTTCTTGAGAAGGCCGGGCTGGGAAGCTGGGGAGGGCGGACTGCAGGCCTGGGGGAGGCAGGCAGGAGCTGGGGCTGGGGAAGCAGTGTGATGACTCAGCTCCTGTCACCTGGGGCCATGCGAGCAGCCTCCCACTCCCGCCCTGGGGTGTCTCAGATAGCTGGGGAGGAAGGGGGAAAGACAGTGGAGAGGCGCTGAAAAGACCCAACTGCTTCCTGGATTTAGAAGCGCGGGAGGCAGAGAAGGTGAAAGCCCAAGTTGGCTGATCCTAGAGGGCAGTCAGTCGTCACCCGGAAAGATGGCAGGTCTTGGAGCATCTCTCCTGCCCTTGCCCTTGGCAGCTTCTGACTCAGTCACCCATAGCCCCAGGATGGTGGCAGCGGTTGGCCAGGGAGAGGTGGTGACGACAGATGGTACTGGATGAAGACTACTGTGGCGTCTCTGCTGTTGACATGCTCCCATGCAACAACCTGTCTGTGGTGGAGCCTGGTGGGCAGACCAGACCAGAGCCAACCCTGACAAGCGTGCGAGGTGCTGCAAGGGGGCACCCGGGGGTGGGCTGCGGAAGCAGAGCCAGAGGCCTGATGTGGGGATGAAGCTCCCCCGTGCCAGAGGCAACTCTACCTGGCTTTGAGGGTGAGAAGGAGGGGTCAGGGGAAGACCAGAGGCAGGTGGAGGGAAGATGATCGGCACTGGGGCAGCCTGGAGGGAAGACGGGAAGACAGACAGACAGTCAGACAGACAGACAGATTGGAGGGCAAGTGCCAGGGCAGGCACACCATTGAAAGGCACACAGAAACTGAGACTTCCTTCTGGGTAGTGGGGAGCCACTGGAGGTTTTACACAGCAAAGGGGCATGATCCCGTGACCCCACTTGTGCTTTGAAAGTCCACCCCTGTCGCTGCTGTGTGGAGAATGGATCTGAGGCAGGGGGGAAGGAGGCCAGTGAGGAGGCCACCGTGCTCGTGTGGGCAGAGGACAGTGACTGGCCTCTGCGGATGGCCTCAGGAAGGACGATGGAATTGATATTGAGGAAACGGGACCACGGGGCTCGCCGATGGGCCGGATATGGGAGAGCCAGAGCGGCCCCTGCGGCGACTCTAGTGAGCGCCAACCTGGCCCATGCTAAGCCTCCTCCTTGCATCATCTCACTGACTCCTACCACCCGCCACGATGAAGGTGAAGTGCCACCCACCTTACACGTTAGGGAACCGAGGCTCAGAGAGGGTAAGTAACTTGCTAATAGTCACACAGCTGGGGGCGGTGGAGTTAAGCTGCAAACTCAGAGGGTTCACTGCACAGTCAGGGGCTTGGCCCTCCCTTCTCTGGTTTTAGAGGGAGGGAGATGCCTTTTATTGAGAAACACAGAAACCCATGAAGGAGGAGTAGACTTAGGGACACAGATGAGTTCACTTTGGGGTGGGCTGGTTTTGAGGTGGACAAGAGTCCATGCTTAGGTGTGGAGAGAGAAAGGAGTCTAGAAAAGGCATCTACCTCTGACTGGCAAACCTAGGAAGCCATCTTGGAGGAGATGCCAGAGTCCCTGAAAGGATGAAGGTGGTACAGGCAGACTGTTTTGCGTGATCACAGCTTCCTGGGCAGAAATTCCTAAACAGGGGTGCAAATAAGAACCACCTAGACATGGAAGAATGTCTTTAAAATACAGTCCTGGGCTCAGAATCAGAGAATGGCATGGAGCCCAATCTTTTGTGTTCTACAAAGTCCCCCCTAAACTCCCAAAGTCCCACTCGGGACACCCCTTCACCGTGACCAGTCTCCTTCCTGCAAAACCAGCCCTCTTGTCTTGCCTCATCTGTCTCTCTCCCTCCCACTGGTGTTGCCTTTTAGCCACAGGATCCGATTCCAGAGTCTAGAATCCTCCTTGTGCCATCCCCGATGAAATCAACATCACACCTTCACCCACGACGGAAGGGGCTTTGGGCACGTGAACCCGGAGAGTGCACAGTGGGCTAGAAAGTAACTAAAGATTCTGATGGCACCAGGGGGGTGTCTCTCAAAGGTGCCATGGGCTGGAAAAGCAGCACAGATCTCCTGCTGTCTGAAAGGTAATTTGTTCTGGAGAACGCCTGGTGTGCAGAGGTAGCTGAGGGGCAGCAGTCGGGGGCTTGAGAGCTCTGGGGTTACACGGACGCGAGTTTGCATCCCTGCCCTGCCCTGCTCTGCCACCACTCAACTCACCACTCCAGTGTGAGTTCATCCAGGTTGAGGCTCAACTTCCCCACCTGTAAAATGGGTAGGATAGTAAAGCCTTCATTAGCACAAGAAGGTTGAAGTAGATACTGAATGTTAAGTACGTAGCCCAGTGATTGGTCTAGAAAAGAGCTTGATAATAATATCCTACGCATTTTCAGGCTTGCTCATGTGTGCGTGACCTCTGCCGGGGGCCACGTGCCCTTTCAGGCCAGATGTTCTTGAGCTGATGAGAGAAGCACAAGAGAGGCAGTGGAAAGGGTCTATCTCTCGAGGTCTAGCTTGCAACTGGTCCCTGGTCCCCTCCACTCTCACCAACACGAGGCTCTGGCAGTGCCCATCACATGGGGCTGGGGGACACACACTGTCCCCACAGCTTAGGGTGTGGTTGCAGCATTAGGGGCACGGTGCCACCCCCCAGAGAAGCCTCTGGAGGGGCTTCAGCCATTCAGCAGTGGTTGTCAACGGGGGTGCAGTTTTGCCCCCCAAAGGACATTTGGCAACATCTGGAGATATTTTCTGCTGTCATGATGGGAGGGACTCCTGGGATCTCATGGGTAGGTGCTGGCAGACACCCTACAATGCACAGAGCAGCCCCCTGCAACCGTCAATAAGAAGCAGTGCAATGGAAAGAGCTTCACATTTACGCATCGTAACCTTGTTTCTGGTTACGGTGGTGAGAGCAGTCTGCAGGGGATGGAGAAGAGACATCCAGGCTCTTTCCTCCTCTTCCTCCCTCCCCTCTCCCCACTTCTTCTCTTCCTCTTCTTCCTCCTGGTCCTTCTCCGCTCCTCCTCCTCCCCCTCCTTCTCCATCTCCTCCTACTGAGTCTGTAACAGCACCTCTTTTGGGGATCTCTGCCCACCCCACCATGGGAATGCCAGGTTGGAGAGAAATTTGACATGTCTCCATGGACAGACTGCTAAGGTAAGACCAGTTCTCCGCTCCTGGACACCCGTGCCCCGCCCTGGTGCAGGCCCTACTAACCGGAACCCACACCCCAGAGGACCAGGCTGGTGCTGTTCTGACT
The DNA here is from genome assembly GCA_004024925.1 of Scalopus aquaticus. Taxonomy (NCBI): domain Eukaryota; kingdom Metazoa; phylum Chordata; class Mammalia; order Eulipotyphla; family Talpidae; genus Scalopus; species Scalopus aquaticus. The sequence goes on along the minus strand of PVIJ01010241.1, from coordinate 16,123 downwards.
GTGGGCAGGGATAGGAGCGGGCTGGGGACCCCATCTGCAGCGGAACAAGCCAGCTCGGTGGGCTGGAAGCATGTCCCTGGGGATGGGGCCAGAGGCTTTGGGATGGAGCCATTTTTCTCAAATCTGGAGGGCCAGAGGAAGGAGCTGATATCTCGCTGAGGGGAGCAGGTTCAGCGCAGGGACAGGTGGGGTCGTGAGGGAGCAGGTGGAGGTGACTGGGAAGGTCCAGGTGCAACTGGGGAGCGAGGGTGGCCTTAAAAAAGCAAATTCCCTGCCCCACGCCACTGAGCAGAAATTGCTAAGAGGGAGTCCCTGGAGTTTGGTTTTCAGGCACGCTCCCTGGTGCTTATCTGGGCACTGGCATTTGGGAGTCACCCGTGGAGACCCTGGACTCGCCCTAGCTGGGGACTCCTCACCCCTGTCTCCTTTGGCATCACCCCTGAGCACCCACCCCATAGACCCTCCTCCCTTGTCACCCTCTCCCTCCCCCATGGGTCAGGCCAGGAGCCTCCGGGAGAGCAAGCAGCGCCACTCAAGGAAAAGACAAAGGAAAAGGAAACCGCTGCCCACTGCTTCCCGCCAGCCTGAGTCACTCCCAAGGATGGCTCATTTATCTGATTTCAGAGCAGGAGCCCCCCCCTCGTCAGAGCAGATCCCGCGACTGGGTCCACGTGTCAACCCGATGAACATGATTCATAAGAAATAAACTCCTCGTTCTAGCAGTCCTCAGTCTGTCCTTCTGGGTGGCGGGAGCGCATGGACACTATGGTGAGTGGCTGCTGACACCGGGACCTGGGCTAGATCCTAGTCCCAGCCTGGGAGGCGTGAGGGTGGGGATGGAAGTAGCCCTGGAACAGTGTCAGGTGTCTCTGTAGCCAAGAAGGTTTGCTCTGACCCTTTTCTAGATCAGGGTCTGCTGTCTTGTGCCTATAATCAAGTCACTCCTCCAAGTCCTTCCTCCAAATTCCTGCACAGCATTTGGTTTCTCCCAAGCTTGCTCTCATCATCCCTTCTCTCTCCCAGATCCAAAGACCCACCATCCAGCCAGTGCAGAGGTATTTGACAGGACTGTGAATGAGACCTGCTTGATGGTTCAAGTGGTCCCCATGTCGGGGGCCTGGGGCTACCAAGGACTTGGCTGTACCCATGTGGGCATCGGAAGTCCATGTGATATTCCAACTCCCACCTGGTCTGTTCTGATAATGCCAAGTGGGCACAAGTGGAGTCTTCTCAAGCCAGGTCTCACCTTCCAAGACTGATGAGAGCTGCCTGCGCTACTCAAGGCACCCTCAGAAGCACCTCAGAAGCTGGCACCTACACACCAACATTGTTATCTTAATGTATTGGTTTTGTTGTTGCTCTTCTCACAAATTAGCACAAACCCCATGGCTTAAAAACACACAGATTTATTCTCTTAAGTCAAGAGTTTGAAATTAGTCATTTGAGGTTAAAATCAAAGTGTTGGCAAGACTGGTTCCTTCTAGAGGTGCCAGGGGAGAGTCTGCCTGCTCTCCTTGGCTCACGGCCCCTTCCTCTTCCTTCAAAGCATTGATCTCTCTCCATGCTGCTTCCCTGTGCTGCGGCTGTCACGTGACCTCCTCCTGACTTCTCCTGCCTCCCTCTGAAAGCCACCCTTGTGATGCTACCTGGGGCTCCCAGGGCCACCTCCCCATCTCAAGGTCCTTACTTAATCCCACATGCAAGGTTCCTTTCATCAGGTAAGTAACGTTCACGGTTCTAGGGATTAGAACAAGGACATCTCCAGGACCACATGCAGTCTCCTACAACAGGAACGTAATTCCCGCCGTCCCGCCCCTTGCTGTCCTTCTTCTATGCTCATAAGCTCCTTGTATTTCCCCCACGGGGCAGGTGATATTTCCACCACTTTGCAGATGAGGAAATGCAAATTCATAAAGGTTAGGGAACTCATTCAAGGACAGGGCAAAGCTGGGATTTGAACTTGCCCACTGGTGATAACAGGACTGTGCTCTGAGGCTGTGTGTTCTGCAGCCCCCTGCTCCCCTCCCAGGCAGGCTGTTCACTGATGATGCAGCCCCACTCTCCTCGCCTGCCACCCTGCGTCCCTCCCGGGCCAGTAGGGGATGGAGCCAAACCTCCAGCCACAATCAGAGGAGACCCCACAACCTTCACAGCCATGTCCTGCTCTCTATGAGGCCCACCTGGCCCTCCACATAATAGCTCTGCTCCAGGTCAGCCTCCTGTCATGGGGTGAGAGACCGTCTGCTCCCTCCTAAGGCTGCTCCAAGGAGAAGGAGGCGGCCAGAGAGACGAGACCAGAGCTCTGGGGCACTGTCAATGTGCAGAGACCGCCCTCCGCTGGGCTTGCCTTATCTCTGGGACTGCAGTCACCTCCATCTCCCCTGCAGCCGGGGCCGAGAGCTATTTCCGTCTCTGGATCAGATACAGCCCATGATTTATTGATTGTAATAAACATTGCTTAACACGCACTTTAGCCACCCGGCTCACTCACCATTTAAATAAATCCCAGCCCGGGGGGCTGGTGGGGCCCTGTGTATTACGCACCACCAGGTTAGAAGGCAGCCATGATCCCGGGCGGGGGGAGCCACTTGGCTGGATGGATGAGCTCATTTGCAGCCAGAGAATGAAGGCTCATTTGCCCCCCACCCCACATAACCTTATTACCCTATCAGTCATTCCTTAAGAGGGTCTTGCCAGTGTGGCTGTGGGCAGAGGCTGCTGGAGCCCCCTGTAAGCCCCGGTGGCCTCCTCAGTCCCTCTCTGGCATCTCTTGGGCATTTTCTTTTTTAGGAAGAGCCATAGTCTTTGTCTCACTTCCTTCCCTGCTCTGGGGAAACGCAGCTGCCTTTGAGATGAAGCATCAGCTCTTTTTTGCACTAAAAGATTTCCAAGTAGGTCAGACAGCCTTATACCCATCAGCAGGCTTTGAGGGGTACCATCTGGGGGAAAACTGGAGTTGTGTCCCTGCAAGGAGGGGTTTTCCTCTGTGCAGACAATAGAGCAGGAAGCAGAATTTGTACTGCAAGGGCAGGATACCTTCTCCATATACTGCTCCCAGACTGTTCTGTTACACATAGTAGGTGCTCAGTAAATAATGGTGGGTAACATTGGCATGATGATACTGTGCTGGCAATCAAGGGGGGTCACAGAGGGAGTGGTGACAATGATGAATGGGGAAGCCTGAGAGCTGATGTCGTTCTGTTCACCACTGTAGTCCCAGTGGCATCAAAAGAACCTGGCACATAATAGGAGCTCCACAAATACTGATGAATGAATGAATGAATGAATGAATGAATGAATGAATGAATGAATGAAGAGTGGTGGCTACTTAGGTGATGAGGCAGTAAGGGCAGGCCTAGCATGGGTGGCATGGAGAAGACGCCTGTGGCAATGATGTAAAGCGGTGGGGTGGAGATAACAGTACCTGGGAGCTGTAGAATGGTGCAGTGATGGTAGCGCTGGTAGCAGTGACGTCAGGTTGATTCACTCAGGTCACAAGGGATGTAGGCAGGCTTGGGAGTTCCTGGGGGGGGGTGGGAAACCACCCCAGTTCCTGCTGGACCAGGCCTCATGTAGAACAGAGCTCCCTTGAGGAGTTGATGCCTGACACACAGCTCTTAATCTCTGCTCTCAAGATGTCTGTCTTCCTCTGGCTTGAGCTCCCAGCCTTCGCTCTTCATTCCCTGAGTCTCTCTCTCTTTCTCATTCTCTCTTTCTCTGTCCCGCTCTCTCTTTCAGTAGGCAAGGATATTCTAGAGTCACACAGATTTGGTTCAAATTCTGATATCAGGCAACTTGCTTAACCTTCCTAACTTTCTGCATCTGTCAAATGTGTGATAATAACAGCACCGGCCTCAAAGGATGGCCATGAGGCCAATGAGGTCATGTGGGGGAGAGCTCCACTCCTGCACCAGGTGCCCAATGCAACCCACTAATACTCCCAGTTTGGGGCTGAGCCCCCACCGAGACAACATCACAGGCTTTCCATCAGGCTATGGGTGGGGGCCTCCAGACTGGTTCCAGGTGCCCATGACCCAGAATGGGACTGCATGCTGCAAAGCTCAGCACCCCGAGGAAGCAGAACCTCCTGAGGCAGGCAGAGGGCAGGTACTCTGTGGGTAGCTGTATCTGTGTGAGGGGCAGGCTGGCTTCAGCTGGGTGGCCCAGAGAAGACAGAAGGGAGCTGGAGTTGAGTTTCCACACCAGACTGATAGGAATGGGGAAGAGGAGGAGGAGGAGAAAAATACAAGTGAATTATAAAACTTTCGGATACTTATTGACCTTGACTCTGTGCTAGGTCCTGTGCTAAGGACTTTACTTGGATTGATACATCGAATTCTCACTCAAGTACAAGTGGTAGGTATTGCTATTAAGCCTATTTGCAAATGAGAAAACCAAGCCTCAGAGAGATGCACAAGAGCGTGCCCCAGGGCAGCAGTGCCAGGCGGGAAAGGGGCTCTTGCCCAAGGGTCTTGCCCTTTAGGCTTGACTGCCAAACCTTCTGGCTCCCAAGCAGAGCAACCTCTCCCAGAGGACACAGCGTCCAGGGCTCTCAGGCCCTCTCCCCTCCACTTGCCCGCAACTGCCATACTGCAGAATAGGGAGACTGGTCTCCCCTATGGGGGTCAGATGAAATGGGGTCATGTCCCCAACGCACATGGCATATACCAGATGCTCAGTGAGAAACCTCCTCTGCTCCTCTGAAGGTGCCTAAGACCATCTCTGAGTACTTAGGAAGACCGTGGTTCAGAGCGGGGGAGGACTTCTGAGGCCACGGAGCAAGTGGTTCTACAAGCTTTGATTTCTGCCCTGTCACACCCAGAACTATCCCAATCATTTTAAAGGCGGTCAAAGGAACCTCCTTTGTTGCTGCTCTTGACATCTGGGACTGGACATGCACAAGATGCTCAGAGGCAGCATCAGGCAACCTGGACACGCGTCTGAGATTGAGTGGGCCCGACTGTGCCAATGATCAGAGGCAGAAAGGAGGCGCAGGTGGGGACAGTGGAGGGTCCTAGAGAGATCTAGGTCTCCTTGCTGCTGCTGCTAGCCAAGGAGAGGCGTGGCAGATGCCTGAGTGCACCTCATCAGAACCCAGGGAGAAGAGTAAGAGAGGAAAGGCATGAGGTGCTAAGAGGTTATTTGCCTGAGGCCTAAGACCTCAGTGGGGAATCTCAGAAGAAGCAGGGTTCACTAAGGGCTAGAGCTGACCTGGAAACCTTCCTGAGTTGTAAAGGCTGAATATAATCATATAGAACATGAATCCAAGGTGACAGGAACAGCTAGAGCAAAATCAGAGGCTGAGATGAACAAAGCATTCATGAGTGAGAGACACTGTGAGAGCCAAGCAAGAAGATGGTAATGTTGGGGGTGGTGGAGAGGGTAGGCGGACTTTGGAGCTGTCCGAGGTGCTGAAATCAGCCCTGAACAGAAGTGGGAGCAGTACACAGAGCAGGTTTTCTAGATGGGTAGGGTAACCTCTATGAACAATGACCACATGCAAATCAGTAAATTAATAGACTATCCATAAAAATTGTAAATAGGGCTGTCGAAGAAGATAAAGCCAGGTAAGCCATCCAGGAAAGACAGGTTATCTTAGTCAATCATCTTACATTCTAACAAGCATCCTCTACAGATGAGGAAACTGAGACTCAGAAACTTTAAGTAATCAATATCTCACTGCCTGTCAAAACAGGTTTCAAAGACAACTGGGGAGGGGACCCCAGAGCCAAGGCATTTAAGCATCCACAACTCTCATCTGGTGTTAGGTTGGATTTTCCCAGAAGGAGACTGACACAAGAACTGGAACTTATTTTGAAGGGGCTGCTGGATACCCTTGTATTAACGTGAGGGAGTGAGACAGGGAAAGGGAGAAGAAGGCAAATACAGAGTGTTATAGAGAAGGTTTCTGCTGTGGACCACCGGGACTCCAGCACACAGGGCTCAGTGAACGAGCATGTGGAGTAGACCTCTGAGTTATCCCAACTGCAGGGTGAGGAGATGGTGTGTTTATCCACTACCTTCCTGCAAGCTTTGGTGGAGGTTGGCTCCCACCTCTTGTCTGTTCCTCTGACAGATGCATGGGCCTAGCACCCAGAGACATTCCTTCAGGGTACTGGTCAGTGGCATGCCCAGGAATGGTGAGTACAAATGAGGAACCTTTGAAAAGGCACCAACTAACCCACCACTTCCCCCCATGGTGAGAGCATAATCTCCAAAGGGAGGACAACCCACAAGGACCACGTGGTTGAGCACCTCAAGTGTGAAACCAGCAAATTTTGACTTTACTTTATCTGCCTCTTGGAGCCACATGGAGAAACAGAAGGGAGAAAGAGGAGAATGGAAGTAATCATCAACAAATAAGCACCTGCTATGAATAAAGAGCTTTCAATTCATTATGTGGATTAAAGTTCGTAACAGCTCTGTGAGAAAAAGGCCTCGTGTTACCTGAACAAACCAAGCTCAGCTATGGATTTTTCCAAAGTCACAATACTCTCCACTGTAGGATCTAGATTCAAACCCTGGATGCACTGGGGCCCCAAGTTGAGGAAACTTGGCCTGGGAGCCACACCAGCTCCTCCCTCACTTACCTCCCGCGTTCTTTTCACAGTGTGAATGTCAGTTACCTAAATAGCTTCAGTTATTTGGCTAAATTAATCCTCCAAGGAGCTGCATAAATATAACTGGGAAGGCACACACATACACACAGAGATGCATATATATTTAACACGTACGAGGGGTGCATTGCCGTGTGGCGATAAACAGCCTGATGACAAGCAAAGGAAAGATATAAATACAAAATATTATAACCAGGAGCTGCCTGCAGGGTGCTAACAGCATGGGGGCCCACCAGGGGTACAGGGAGTCAGTGAGGATGTGCAGGAGAGAGAAGGCCAGCATGCACCCCAAAGCCAGGCACATTCATGTTCTGAACTGGTGAACCAGTCCTCTACCCCCTTCACTTAGGACTCTGGGAAAACTGCACCACCTCATGGAACCTCAATTTCCTTATCTGCCAAATGGAAACAACACATTTGTAGAGATTAAATGGCAGGTACGAAGCATCACCTGAATGAGCTGACAGCATATGTGAGTGAATGCCAAACACGTGCCCTCGACACGCTTTCTAAAGACTGGATTGCAGGATGAGACCCACAGCCTTAGAATAAGTCCGCATCCATCCCTTTCGTCTCTCCATCAGAGGTAAAGGGAACCAGTGGGTGTGCTGTCAGGGAAGGACCTTCCCCCAAGCAGGAATATCCAGAGGTGACAGAAGTGACTCTTCATTCTGCTGGTCCTAGACTAACCAGCTTAACTGCAGTGTCCCATGTAATCCTTACAACTGCATGCAGACTTGGCCACTTTCACTGCCATCTCCAAGATGAGCCTTTCTAAGGTCCCGAGAGTTGCTGCCCTGGGCCACACAAACAGTATCGTGGGTTAGATTGCAGCTCTCAAGTCCAACATTGAAGTCCTAACCCCCAGTGCTTCAGACCATGATCTTTTTTGGGAAATAAGGTCCTTGCAGATGGAGGATAAATCCAGCGTGGAGAAGGGTGGGACATGAACCCTTTATGAGTGGTGTCCCAATAAAAAAGGGGGATTTGAACACAGACACAGAGGCAAGAAGAACACTGACTGAAATGGGAGTGATGCTTCTACAAAGCAAGGAATCCCAAAGATGGCCCGCAAAGCACCAGAAAGTAGGAAAGAGGAGTGAACAGACTCTCCCTCACAGCCCTTCAAAGAAACTGATGCCTTGATCCCAGCCTTCTAGCCTCCAGAACTGTGAGACAGTAAGTTACTGTGGGTTAAGCCCCAGCCTGCGGGCCTCTGTGCTGGCAGCCTGCAGACTAATCCAGCTGGGAAACAGAGCCAGGTTGGGGCCTCGCTCCCTATTTCCCTGCCTGCTACTTCTCTGCACACGGAGACAGCCCTGCACTAGACCCTGCTCGCCCGGCCAAGGGGAGCTGAAGAGAGGATTTGCTGAGCAAATGCTGGGAGGAGGCAGGGCACAGAAGGAGGGGGAGAGCTGCAGGGAAGAATACCCCGAATGCCAGTCCCTGTCCTGGCTGGTCTGCCTAATGAGGGAGCAAAGTAGATCCAGGCAGGGGACAAGGCACAGCAGGGCCAAGCCTCGCTGGCGGGGAGCAGGAGGGCCTGTGCTGGCTGAGAAAAGCCCCTTACTCCCACTGAGCCATAAGCCCCCTAAAATCTCCCAGTGGCAGGGGGTCAGCTCAGAGAGGCAGGGCCGGCTGCTTCTGACACAACCCCTGCCTTGGCAGTGATGAAGCCGGGCTGGGCTGGGTGCAGGAGCAGAGAGGACGAGGCTGTGAACAGGGACCAGGAGCTGTGCCGCCTGCGAGTTGCCATGGTAACCATGATCTTCTAAGTGCCAGCCAAAAGAGGCTGGTGTCTGAGGGGATTTGGGGAGGACAAGGTGCGTGTGGAGGGGGCTGGGACAGGGAAGGTCGGCGTCTCCTGAGACGAGGCTGTGCCAGATAGCAGACGGTGAGCTCTCCTGGACTCCTCTTGTTGAAAATCCCACAACCGCCCTTTGAATGGGACGCTTTTATCTCTCCTCTACAGATGAGGAAACTGAGACCCAGAGAAGGGCAGAGCTTTGAGCGAGGCCGCGGCGCTGGGGAGAGAAGGAGCCAGCCGTGGAAGCTGTGTTTTCTGTCTCCGAGTCCTGCTTTGTTTTTGCTCTCGGCCAGGCTGCCTCTGGGACACAGCCAGGATTTACTTTGCACGCCAGGCAAGGAACATCAGTCTGGCTTTGGGGTGATAGGGACCCCAGAGTCAGCAAATCCTTTCCGGATTTTGGATTAAACCCAAAAGTTGACTTGATGGTAAAACTTCCCAGGCTCCGAGGCTGCCAGCTAACACCCTAGACAGCTTCGCTGACCAATGAGTCAGATGGTGGAGGATAAAGAAGGGCTAGAAACAAAACACTCAACACTTTGCACGGGCCAAGTTGCGGTTATACAGCATGTGGCTGAGTCAACCCCTGTAAGTGGGGGTTGGGGGCGGGGAAGTTACTGGGGAACAGGCATAGCATGACTCCTCTTTCTGCTGATCAAAAGCAGCCAATGAGGAACCTGGAGGCTGGGAACTAGGCTGGCAAATCTGTCCAGGCCAGATCCTGCCCGGCGGACGAGGAATCGTGGTGCGGTCAGTGGCCGGGCCCTCAGTGACCATGTCCCCAGTACAACAGGGGAAGGTGTGAATCCACCAGCAACTTCCAGCTCTGATGTTCTCTCCGCAACAGCTAAGCAGCTGGCGCAGACAGGAAGGACTAGACTGGCTTTTGTGGTTTCCAGAAGCTGAGCCTGGGCTGATGAATTGAGGTTACGGCATTGTCAATTTCCTTCATCGAAGGAAAGCTGTGAGAGTGGGTTTCGCAAGGACGTTCTTGGTCTAAGGCAGTCAGTCCCTGTCCTTGGAGGCATTTGAGGGAGGCTGGAAGAGGCCTGCCGTGCTAGACCTTTCCAATTCTGTGCCCGAGCAGGAAAGTGCCCCGCCGTTCCCTCATGATGGATTTTCTCCCCAAATGTGATCAGGTCTGGATCGAGGCAAGAAATCAACAGAGTAACTCACAGTCCCCACCAGTGTTCGTTCATTGCTCCTACCCCAACCCCTGTGCCTCCTATGCCAGCTCAGATGCCAGCCACCAGTGACTCCTCTCGGAGCAGCCCCTGACCGTGCCTCGCTGCCCTTCAAGATGTCAGCTCCAGGAAGGCAGGCACTGCAGCTGCTTTTGGTGCTAAATCGGAGCAGACAAGGACCTTCATGAAAATGCCACGTCTCTGGTTGTGAAAACAATCCAAGGATTAACATACGGGATGCTTTTGTTTTAATGGCACTTCTAATCATACCACACCAAGGCCACACACCTCATATGATTCAGGGCTTCTAAGTGATTCTGGAGGAGTATAAGAGGACTGTAACATCGGGGGGAGGAAAGAGATGTGGTGAAGTGGAGGGGGCCCCCGCAAGGTCTTTGTGGGTCGGGAGATCTTCCGGGGCAGCCGATCCCAGATGGGACAGTGGCTGAAGTGAAGGATGCACCCAGGCTGAGCAGCACCGAGGGCTGGTGATGACAACGAAGAGAGTGTCAGTTTTCTTTTTTTTTTTCTTTCAAGTAATATTGGTTTATAACATTGCATAGGTTTTAGGTGCACCTCCTTATAAATCAACATTTCCCTTGGCCATCTCAAGGTCACCACTAAAAGGCTGAGTTCATCCTTTACCATAAAATCAACTCCTTTTACCCAATTTACAAACCCCCCACCCATTCTTGCTTCCTTTCTGGTAACTATTAATTTGATCTTGTAGTCTAAACGTTTGTTTTTGTTTTACTCAGTTCATTCATTTGCTTTCTTTTCGTGCTGAGATATAGTGTTTCTCTTCTCCATTTGACTTATTTCACTAAAGACAAACCCTCTAGGTCATTCATGTTGCAAACAGCAAGACCTCATCTTTTTACCAGCCGAGTAGTACTCCACTGTGTATATACACCCCATCTTCATGATCTATTCATCTGTCAACAGACACTTTGTTTCCAACTCTTGGTTACTGTGTACGATGCTGGGATGAGTGCAGGAGTGCATATCTCTCTTTGAATTAGCATTTTCACATTCTTTGGGTAAATACCCAGAAGAGGGATAACAGAAGGGTCTGGAGTATCTATTTTTGATTTTTTAAAAGGATCCCCACATTGCTCTCCACAATGGCTGCACCAATTCATATTCTCAGCAATATTCCCTGCTCTCTGCATCTCGCCAGCTCTTGTTGTTTCTTGTCTTTTTGATAATAGCCATTCTTGTATGTGTGAGGGGATAGCTCATGGCTGTTTTGATTTGCTTTTCTCTGGTGATGAGATGATGGTTCTCAATTGTGAGGTGAGTCCTGCCCTTGCAAGTTTAATTACTACACAGATGCAAGAGTGATGAGGTCTGGGGAGGTGGGTGAGAAGACAGACCTTGGTGCTGACCCCAGAAACCCACCGCTGTCCCCTTGCTGGTTCTGCTGTCAGACAAGTTACAAAAGTTCCGAATCACACATTCCTCACTTGTAAAATGGGACAGTAAGTAGCGCTCACCTCAGACAGTGATCAATAATATTTACTGAGTGCTTTTAATAAAGATGACAAAAGTGTGATCACTTTGTTCCCTATGTGAAGCTAAAAGTGGGTATTAGTCTATGCCCCTCTCACTGATGAAGAAGTGGGGTGTAATGAGTGACTTGGCCAGGGTCACAGAGCTGGGACTGGAGGGGCTGGGATTCAGGCCCAGCACTTGGGCCTGGGTGCCTAAGTTCCCTGGCCCAGGCGTCTGTGAGGGTAACACGTGATCACACTGGGCCATCGATCCCAAAGGGCTGGCATTCACTCTTCTCCCTCTTCCCCTTTCTCTTCACCCCTGACTGGTCTGGAGTCTCATCTTCCTTCTTATTATTAACATCCCTGTAAGTAATAAAGGCGCCTTCTAATCTGACCAGGAAGAACTAACGTCCACCCCTTTCCTCTATGGCTCAGTTATCCCAGGCCTGGGTGTCTGGTCCAGCAGCTGGTGCCCATACACTTGCACTGAGAGATGGATGAATGAGCTAACCAAAGAATGAATAGATGGCAGGATGACGTATGTCACCACAGGGGAGCCCAGGAAAGGTTTGCAGCGGCAGAGTGCCCAGGGCGCCGTCAGAGCCTCCCCCCCACAGCTTTGAGACTGGAGGCATGCACCCCTTAGAGAGCTCTGACCTCTCTTTCCTGGCGGATTTTCATACAATCTTGGAGTCATACTTTCCCCCTCCGTAAAGTGGAATCATAATTAGCACTGACCTTGTACAGCTACCATAACAAAATATACTGAATGCCCCTGATAAATATTGTGCACAAACGTGATTGTGTTATTCCTGGACAAAATGGAAGCACAGGACGTCTCTGTGCTATTCTTTTCACCAGGGCAACCACAAGATCCCGGGTGCCTGGGAGGGGCCACCTCTGCCAATTGACTTCGAGGCAGAAACACCATTTCCAGGTCCAAATGCTCTCGTCCTCAAGGAGCGGAACAAATCCCACGGGGGTATTGATTGAAACCATCACGGATTCGTGGAGACAACACCGGCTGGGAATGGGAGTCGGCTGCTGCCTTCTATTTCCATAAGGTAATAATAACGCGCCTTTGCTTTATGAAGTAGAATTTGTTACGGCCGATGAGCCGTAAAAATTGCCGGGTGGGGAAAAAAAAGAAAGGGAAAAAAACTATAAATAAATTTGTAATTTTAACAGGGATTACCATGTAATTGAGAGGGGAAGGGAGCTAATGGCAGAGGCAAAGCCTGGCTCAGGCCCCACGATCTCGGCTCCACGGCAGGGAGGAGACGCTGACGCACGATAGTTCTTGGGAGCCCCAGAGGGAAAGTAAGTTAGCAGACACAAAGCTGGGGTGTGGATGTGAGGAGGAGGGGAGGGAATGCCTTTGGTGACTATTCACTGAGTGACTATTACATGCACCCTGCGCCTGGCACAGAGAGAGGACACCAGGGGAGTTGCCCCCACTGACCATGAATGGGGCGCCATGATGGATTTCAGACAAGAGAATGGTGCGATCAATCTGCTTGAGGAAGCTCACCCCACCACACTACACAGCGTGAACTGAAAGGGCAGAGTGAGGGCAAGGAGACGAGATAGGAGACCACTGCCCTGGCTCTGATGAGCAAGGGGCAACTAGACGTAATGCAGAATAACAAGAGGTAGAGGGAAGGGAGGCTGTTAAGGGGAATTAAGAAATGGGAGATAATATAGAAGGAGTCAAATGTCATGGGCCAGGCGTGTGGCAGCAGTGGGCTGTGTGGGAGAGAACGCCCTCACTGACATGGTGGCATGCTTAGCTCCATGTCAGCCAGCTTACATTTGAGGTGACTAGACCACTCCCTACTGGGGGGTCTAGGGACAGCCAGTCAGGGGAGTAATCAGAGCGGGCATGGAGGTTGGAAAGTTGCCAAGAGAAAACTGGTTCTTGAAGTTGGAGAGATGAGAGCATCCAGGAAGAGTGAGATGAGAAGGGAGGGCGAAGACCAAAGCAGAGGTGAGGCTGATGTCCCAGGAGCAGGCAGAGGAAAGGGGTAAGGAGAAGCCTGAGGGGAAGTCTCTGCAGCTCTGGTGCTGACGGACCAAGGCCTGCTCTGGCCTGGCCAGAGGTGACCAGAGTCAGGAGTCTGCAGGACACTTCCCCAGAGCTGGCTGCTGGGAGTGGACAGCTTGAGGCTACTCTTCTTGACTGGGAAGTAACCAGCATCCTGAAAACAGATCCCCCAAACTCTAGCCCCATTCACCCCATGAGATGTGGGAGGGAACTGGTCTTTGGAGATTTGAGTTGAGACTCTTCCATTTAGGGTTTCAGGACCCTGGAGGGATAGGTTGGCATTTTTGAGTCTCACCTTTCTCTTTAAAATGGGAGGAGAGGGTCTCTCTGGTGGCCCAAGGGGTTGTCTCAGCACTATGAAGTTATTGCAACCACTGTAACACGAGTTCGATCCCCAGCCAGGGAGCTTCCCACATGGTGCAGCAGACCTCTCCTGTCTTACCCACTGCTCCCTTCAGCAGTATATTTCAGTAGATCTGCTTGTTCCGCTCCCCTCTCTGTCTCTGAATCCTCTCACCCCCTCTGGTATACACCCCAACTCTTGTATGCATAAATAAATAAATCTTTTTTTTAAAAAATGGGAGGAGAAAACACTACTCTTCGACACTTGTGGGGACCAAACAAGATGGGCTAAGAAACTCGCTGGTATATTCTAGCTGCTCAGCAAATTTCAACTTGGTTTCCTTAAAACACACAGAACTACCTAGCCCAGGACGATGTGCTCTTAAAAGTGGCCCAGAGATAAGTCATGTTCAAAGTGGACAGAATGGGGAGGATGATGCAGGTGGGGTGGAATGCAGCCCCGAGTAGTCATGGGGGCTCCCTAGACATGGTGAGCTTCTAGTAGTTTCCATGAATGATGAAGAGTGACTTGAGGGCTGAGAAGAGGTGAATATTCCAAGGTGAGTCTGAGGTCCCTAGGACACAGGTGAGTAGAGAGCCGTACGCTCTGGCTCGAGCAAGAATTCAACCCCAGGAGACTGTGATGATGAACAGATAGGGGCGTGCACCCCACTTGGCCCCTAGGCGGCCGTGGACAACACCAGGTACACAAGACCCTAAGTCCATCAGGGAACATGAGACAGCATTCCTGCCCCCAGGGAACTCACTCCAGGAGGAAGGCTGCATTTCTCATTCCTTGTTTGCACTTTAGAGTTATAAAATTCGCTTTCCTCCCCACCCCCCCTCAAAGCCCAGGGTGCCTCTAAACAAGCATCCTGATCTACAAAGATAAATGGAGCTGTAAGTCCCCAAGCTCCTGGACCCAAACAAAGAAGAGGAGGCAGGGTGGGGGCAGGGAGGGGACAGACTTCGATGAAAGCCAGACCATGCCAGCCCCGCTCCCTGGACATAATCAATATGTTCTCCAAAGTGCCTTTTAAATTACTGTCAGAGGCAATGTGCCATATTTATGTATATACATGCTTAGAGGTGACACGAGGGAGAAATGCAATTTCTATTATGAAATCATAATGTGCATTTATCTTCAGGAATAACACATTGAAATGTTGGAGTGAGAAAAGTTGAAAAGCAATCTGTCTATAAATAAAGACCGCAGGCATCCTGACATTTTACGATGTGGGGAATATCGGCAAGAGCTTCTCCTTTGGACATATCCCCCAAGGGATGGTGTTCAAACTCCAACTTCTTGGAAGACAGCATTGGAATTCGAGAAGCCTTCTTGCTGGGACCCAAGGAAGTAGACTTCACTTCTCTGTTGGAGAGACGAAGAGGGTGTTGGGCCGGAGCCAGGGGGTATATGCCAATTCACCATAAATTCAGTTCTTACCCTGGCAGAGGATTTCAGAGGGAACAAGGAATATGGAATATGTATAAGGAATATGTAGATTTCTGCTGCCTAGTTACTGTAGTAGTGTGTTCTCCCTTCTTGCAGGAAGAGCCGATGGTATCAAACTCCAGGTAGACTCAGAGGATGTCCACCCTTGATAGCTCCTGTCACACCAGCCCCACGGCTGCTGCGTGCAGGGGCCACGGTGGTCTTGACCTTCTAAACCTGTAACCAGGCAGCAACCTGGACGATAGGCAAATTTAAATATGGGGGGCGGGCGGTGGAGATGGGAGTGCCTGGGAATGGGGGAGGAATTCTGTCATTCTTGTCTCTGACCCCAAATAAGGTGGGACAGGGGTGTCGCCCTAGCTGATTTTCTTGTCATCTGCTCATTCACTTCTGCTTTCATCTGCCCACTTGATTTTTCGCTCTACAACCATTTTGGATCCTCTTCCAAGGGCTGCGTGGTGCTGGGGATGTGAGATGAATATGACACCCTCCCTGCCCTCAGGGACCTCATGGTACTTTAGACAGAAGTGTAATTGGTAATTACCAGGAAGAGAGAGATGTTAAAGGTGCTATGGGCACAGAAGGGAGGGAGCAAGTCTAACAGCCTGAGGAATCAGACAAGGCTTCCTGAGGAAACTTCTGGAAGGATGAGTAGAAAACAGCCAGGTGAGGGCCTCCCTGGTGGCGCAACAGGTTAAGTCTCAGCACTATGAAATTATCCACAGCCGCTGCAACACAAGTTCGATCCTCGGCCAGGAAGACTCCCACATGGCGCAGCAACCCCCTGCCTCTCCCGCTGCTCCCCTCAGTGGTGTACTTCAGTAGATCTGCCTGTTCTGCTCCCCACTCTGTATCTGGTGAATCCTCTCACCCCCCACACCTCTGGCCTACACCCCAGTTCTTGTATGCATAAAGAAATAAATCTTAAAAAAAGAAAACAGCCAAGTGAGACTAGCGAGGAGATGCCAGCCAGAGGGAATGGTGAGCTGGAAGGTCCCAAAACTGCAAGTGGGTTCTGGCTAAATGCAAAGTCTGGAGAAGGCAGCCATGCTTTCTCACTCTCTTACACTCTCACTCTCTCACTCTCTCACTCTCTCACTCTCTCACTCTCTCACTCTCTCACTCTCTCACTCTCTCACTCTCTCACTCTCTCACTCTCTCACTCTCTCACTCTCTC
>PVIJ01010240.1:0-61646 GCA_004024925.1 Scalopus aquaticus | reverse complement strand
GTTTCTTTACTTCTCTGGTTTTCAACAACATCATCATCATTATCCTTGAAGTTCTCCAAGTTCTGCATTTTGGCCTTTTTCAAATACAAAGGCACATACTAATTTAACAGAAACTAGCTTAATAATACGATTCCCTTCTCTCTGCCTGATTCCGATAGTGCCCATATGCACATAAACATGGGGCACAAATAAAGCTGAATATTGTGATTTCCACTTAGGAAGCAGGATAGGGAGTTGAAGTGGGAACTTCCTTCCCTCATTCATCAAATTTTATCGAGAAATTTCCATGAATCAGCTATTCCTCTAGACACTGCAGATCCAGCAGTGAACAAGAAAAACCCCTGTGTTGGTGAAGCTTCCATTTTAGGATGCTGAAAGGACAAGCAATAAATATATAAAGATATTAAAGGAAAAATACAATGTCAAATGGTGATAAATGCTATGAGGCAAAAAAACAAAACAAAAAACAATGGGATGGAAATGAGACAGGAAGATGCACAGTTATTTTAAAATAAGCCATCAAAAAAATTCCTCTGGGGATGCAACAGCTAAACTGAGCCCTCTGAACTGTCAGAAAAGCTCTGACTACTGAGCTTTCAGGATAAGGGAGCAGTAAGGTTAGAGAGATGAGTCCAACAATTGAGGGGTCCATCTGGGTAAGAGACACCTTCTTTACCTGTACACCTTCTTTCAACTGTACACCTAGTTTACAGGGCAGAGTTTTTTCTCCTTCAGAAAAGCCAAGGGAATCACAGTATGGAATCAAATGACACCAACTGTCAGATGGATTGGGCCAATCACTGATTCAGGTCTTTTTTTTTACAGAAACCCTAAGCTCATTTGGAAATTCAAGTTTCAGCCCAAGACATTCCCCATAATTTTCCTCTGATGAGACCTAGTATGTTCAGCAAAGGAAATCTCAGTCTGTTCCCGGAAGAGAGGATTGTGAGGAAAGGCAGTCATCGAGAGAGGGAACACACCATTGATAGATGATGCAGAATTGAATCATGCCGCTCTCATGTTGGGAGACTGGGAGAGGCTCATTACCTCTCTTGAAATAGTTTTGACAATTACAAAATGATGGCTTAGACGAGATAATCTTGGAAGTCCCTTTCCAATTCTAAAGTGGAATTGTTTATTGTTATCTCTAAGAGAGATTTTAAAATATTTTTTCTTACTATTTAATATGTCTCTGACATATTAGACATAGATGGAATTGAAGAAACATATTTTTTGAAGCATATTGTAGTTTATACTTCTAGCCTCCATTTTGTACATAATTTATGTTATTTAGATGATTTATCCATTAACACAGGTGATTCCTTTAAGTTTCATTGTGTAGGCTTGCCATGAATATTTTGCACAACATAAATGAAAGATAGTCTTGTAGTATTCCACCAGAGATCCACATTCAGGGTCCTCCATTTAATCAGATGGGAATCTGCCTATCTCCTGTGTCACTAGTATATGATGCAAATTCCACTTCAAGGTAAAACTCAAGGCCACATTTACCAGTTTCCAGGTATCTGGGAACTCTGTTCTGCAAGACTGCTTAAAGATCAGGAATGTAATCCATAGTATTAGTACTTCGACAATTAACTCAGGGAGTTCCAGAGGGTTAAACTTATTTGGAAGAATTTTCTCTCTGATAACTCTGAATCTAAGTTGAATGTCAATTCTTCCTGCCAATGTCTCATACCCATATCTGGTCTGACTATAAATCTCCATTACAGCAAATAAAAAGTATGATCAATTTATTCTTATTCTCTTCAAGCTAGATTCAATACGAATGCCCTTTGTAATAAGTTTTTTAAAACTTCGGTTCTTTCTGGCCATTTATCTTTATGATCAATATCATAATTTGGTCTATGCTATTCTTCAATGTGTCTTAAATTTTGTGTTTTTTCTTTTTATATTTAGGGCTTTTTCACATTAACTACTTTAATATTTTTCATGTTTGCTAATTCTAACATCTGCTTCAGTTCTAGGTCAGTTTCAAGTGACTCATTTTTCACCTTATCATGGGTCATATTTTCCTTCTTTTTCATGTCTGAGAATTGTTTATGGGATGAGACAATGCAAGCATTACCTAGCTGGGAACAGTATCTTTTAGTAGCCTTATAAATATTCTTGAGTCTTATTCTGGGATGCAGTTAGGGTACTTGAAAAGAGTTGGATCCTTTGGGTGCAGTTTTTAAGATTATTCTAGGTACCAACCAGAGCAGCATTTGGTCTAGGGCTAGCTATTCTTCACAATAGAAACAAACTCTCCAATGATGAGGTCTCCAGTGTGACCAAGAGAACAGGTATTATTCCCAGACCTGTATGGGTAATGGGCACCATTACCTCTAAGCCTTTAGAGTGACTCATTTCTTAGCCTAGGATCAGCACTTTGCTGCATAACAGAGGAAGACCCTCTTTAGACTTCCAGAATTCAATCTCTATGCATATTTCTCCTCTCTGGTACTCTGCTTATGAAGTCTAAACACCAGAAGCTGCTCAATCCCTACCTTTGTCTCTTTCTCCTCAACTCAGACCACCCGGGTTCCCCTTCTCCAAGCTGCAGTTGGAAATGTTCTCAAGGTATCAATTGGGGGCAATTGTAGAGTTTGGCTCATATTTGTTCATTTCTCAGGGATCATTGTTATTAGGTGCCTGAAGTTCAATTTCTCAAAAATAACCTTTTCATACATTTTGTAACTTTATTTGGTTGCTTCAGGTGAAAGAATAATTTTCGTTCTTGCTACTCCATTTTTATTTTTTGTAAATGCTTGTTTCAAATTATAGTTCATTAGAAAAATTTCCCTGTAACCACACTGGTCTATTTAGATGCTTCTCATTTGTCTTCCTCATTTCCAGTAAGACATTTATACAATTACTCATTCTAACACTTATTCTAAGCTTGTTATAATTTCAGTGTAAAACCCTGAGATTATGTTCCATTACTTAGATCCCAGGCTATCTTTGCAGACATTTACTATTGTCTGAATCCATTTCCCTGGTCACAGACCCTTGTAGTTAAGCAGGATCAGATGATTAATTCAAATGAATGGACTATGAATGGAAGTACATATGCTATTTTAGTTAAAGGTTTGTTGTTGTTGTTGTTGTTTTTAAAAAGAGTGAGTATTCCATTTTTCTCTTTACTCTTACTGGGAAGACTGAAGTCATGAGTACAGGACTCAGCATCAAGAAATAGTGAACATTCCTTCAGTCCACATCCCTGAAACAGAGGTCCCTACCAAACTGCCGCTCAACATGTAACATGACCAACAATAAATATTTGTTGTATAGACTTTCTGAGATCAGGTGTCAGTTTGCTAATGCAATAACTACTCTTACTAATTCACTAAAATAACATATATTTTTTCTATAAAATATTTTTTTCTTAATACCTAAATTACAATACAATTTTACAACTTGGAAATAGCAATGATAATTTTTTAAAACTCTCCGAAATAATCTTGGAGCAAAAAAAATGTTATAAAGTACTAAGAAATAATAACTATGAGGATGTATAAAAATATATGGAATGTTGAAAACCTATATAAAAAGAATTATTAATAACTAATTAATTTAATAGTAGAAAAATGCACTATGGCCAAAAAAGCATGATTTTATGTTAGGAAAGCTACTAATATAAAGCATCTATGCCAAAAGGTTAAAGAAGAAATGTCATCTCCATAGATATTAAGCAGAAAACTTAGATCTGATTTTAAAAAAGACAAATCTTGGCAAACAAGGACCAGGAAAAGGGTTCTTTAAGATTGTACTAAAAATTTCATCTCAAACCAACTACCAATATCATGTTTAATGACTAAATATAGTTTTGTTATTTTTGAAGTAATGAAAAAACAGGTTGCCTCTATCAGCACTTTTAACCTTTTTTTTTTTTTTTCCAAAATTTGGCCAAAATAGGATAATAAAAAGCAAGAAAACAAAATTCTCATTATTTGGAGAATCTTTTTTCTAGAGAACTCAAGAGAATCAACTGAAAAGATTTTAGAACCAATAAAAAACACTCAGCAATGTGACTATAAATAAGTAAAAGTCAGATTTTTGCATGCCAGCAAAATCCAGCTTTAAGCAAACAACGACAAATTGCCAGAATGCAAAGAAAAAGGCCTTGGTGACATTTATTAAGGTAACTCACAGAAACTGAAGCAGTAGCGTATGAGATTAATATTGTCCTTCACAAGCTGAGAAGCTTATGGAGATCTTGCAAGGCCAAGTTTCAAGCACTAGGCGAAGGATCTTTGTCCTAGGGTGATGGGACTTATAAATTGCTTAATTGGGAGGAATACCAGTCCCTCACTATGCATAATCAGAATTATAACAGAAATTTATTCTTGTCATTGCACTGCCACCTTGGCATTCATGATTTGGGAAAATCCTTTCTTCCTTTGATATTATTTGAGAACTGGGCAGATTCTTTTACCCCAAAATGGCCACATGTTTCTGATCCCATATTCTCTTCTAGAATATTGCCACACTCCATCAAGAGCAGGTTTTATCTAACCTCTCCTTAAACTAGATTGCTGGAGAAACCTCTTCATTGGAAGATGTCTCGCTAAAAGCATTTTACTTTTCAAGGGGAGTAATGGGGGCAACCTGCTGGGTACTTTAGACTACAAACTAGGCATTAAGGACCCCTGCTTGCTGCAGACAATGTCAGCAGAGCAATCCAGAACTGAGGATGCTTGTTCTTGCAAAGTCTTTTTAGCACCCTCTACTGACAAAGATTAACATGACAGTGAGCAAAGGAAAATATTTGAATGACCAGCCCCATTTTCCCAGAGCATCCAATGAAGGGTGAATTTGAAGCTAAAAAACTGTCAGTTCTTTCTTGGGACAGGTGATTTGAATAACCACTATCTGATATTAACATATATTTTAAAACTATAATAATGACAGCAATACTAGTGTGGCACAAGACTAAAGAAATATATCAATGGAAGAGAATAAGAGAATAAAAAGCTCAGAAAGAAATATTTATGTGTGTGTCTTACTGAAACTTTTCTCCAGTACAGATATTGCTTTGCAGATTAAATTTCTTCAAGTGAATTGGTAGAGGACTTTTTTTCTCTATCAGAGACCTACTTATCACATATGTGTACATAGGTGTGTACATATGTGTGTGTATACACAAATATATTAAAGTGTGAAAGGAGTAACATTTCAAATCACTGAGGAAATAAATGGTTGTTAAGAAATTAGTATAAGGTTGGATTTCCATTTCACACCATATCAGAATAAATTCCAGATGTAATTAAAAATTGAATTTCAGGAACTTGATCCTTTCATTATTATTTCATCAATTCTTTCTGGCCCTAGCAATGGAGCACATCTTCCAATACCATCCCACTTGTTGGAATCCTTGACAATAAGTAGGACTCTGGTAGAGAAAAGAGTTCTCTTTCAATATACTTGAAGGGACTTAATCTGAACATCAAGAGCTCTACAGGAGGAGAGTTTCAAAAAGAAACATCCAGGCAGATGGGAAAACAATAAAAGTAGATAGGAGTTTCCGTAAGATGATAGCATCACTAAGCTGTAATATCAAAATATCACTATGGAGAAGTAGATTCCTTGGGGTTTATAGTAATGTTAAATGTATCATATATGAAAATGTAGAATGGTATATAAAAGAAAGAAAAGATTATGCCAATAGCAGCATCATAGTGCTTGTGAGGGAAAGGGATTATTTACTTCCTCTCAAGGCAGTCCTAATAAATGAAACAAGAGATTTTGCAAAAGGGAATTTCTCATTGAGACATCCACTCTACACTACACAAAGTTAGAGCTACTTTACAGAAAATCCTCCCAGAGTTATAACATATGTGTTTTCAGAAACAAATGAAATATGTAAAAATGACCTGTCTCTAAACATAACCTACCAACCACTAATACAAAGTCACAGGTACAATGAGTTTACATGTAAATCAATTCTCACCTAGATTGCTATGTATCATTTAATTTGCAGGTGATATACTTAGAGGTGTGAGATTCACATAGCAAAAATATTTCAATTGTTTAAAAATTGTATTTTAAATGTATTAAAAATAGAATTGATTATTTGTCTGAACTCAGAAAGTATGTTTCTAAAAGTAACAGTAAATAAATAAGGAAGGAAAATATTGATGTATCACCAAAATTTAAAATCCTGTTCCTGATAAGACCCCATAAACAGAATTTTAAGGACAATTTTAGAAGAAAAGTTTGAAAAATTCATGATAAATTTTTCCTATATTAATATGTAAAGTGTCCTTGCAAATCAATAAGAAATATTTTAAAGCCAATAGAAACGAGCTAAGTAAATCTAGGTATTCAACAAATATATTACTTTATTAGAAATCTAAGAAATATAATTTTAAAGAAAAACAATTTTTTCCTTCAACTGGCAATGTATTTTAACTATAAGTATCTTAGAATTACACACACTTTCATCCAGTAATTTCAGTTCTGTGATGTTCTGTTAAGGCAATAACAATGGATATCCACAACAGTGTGTGATCCAAGTTGTTAATGACAGCATCATTCATAATAGTCTAAAGCTGGAAATCCTTTGAGAATCCAAAAATAGGCCAATGTTAGGTCAATTTTGATAGATTCCTACAAAGTGAATACCATACTGACTCTAGTTTTAAATTAGCAGAATTTAAATGTGAGTTTTATAATTCTTATCTGTAGAGCTTTGAAAAAGTTATTTTTCCCTAAATCTCATTATAAATGGGGACGTAAAAGTGCTTAACCTTATGATTGACATGAGCAGTAAATAAGATAATCCAACAATGCTCTCATTATGTAGTGTATAGCACATACAACTGATGAAAATTAACTATCAGTATTTTCTTTTAATGGAGTATCATGTAGTCACTAAAATAATATCTCAGCAGACCATGTAATGAAATGGGGAAATGTTTACGATCTACTGTCAATGGGAGCAAGCAGATTATAAAATTTTATGTAAAGTGTAACACAAATTATACAAGAGAAACAGTGTGGGTATTAAAAGTCAGGAACGTCAATCAAAATGTTAGGTGTTATCTTCGTTTTTAATTAATTTATTTTTTAATCACATCCCCCCAATTTTGCCTATTGAGGTAAATGTTTACATCATTGTATTTGCCTTAAAGGTTGTAAGTTCTAACACCTACAAACATATGCTTTCATACACCAAAACCCCAATAATTCTGTATCATGCTTCATCGGTTCCCCTCCTTCCCCCAATCCCACTCTTCTACCCTTCCCTTCTGGTTGTCTTAGTTTTTCTGTTAGATGTCAAGTGTTTGTTATGGTTTGATTTTCTCTCATCCTTTGTTTTGTTTCTCTGTATTTCATATGTAAGTGAAACCATCCAATAGGTTTCTACACTATTTTGTCCCTTGCAATTTTCTACATTTTCTGTATTCCTGAACAATAAACATCTATTTTGTAATAAAAATAGCAATTTTCACTAAAAAATGTAATCTGATACATGCTGAATATGTCTAGCTTTCCTCTCTTGGACTATCACAAAATATTATATGTCATTTTATTCTTCCAAAGTTCTAGCACTTTGCCAACAAATTCTTTCATGTAGGCTATGATTAGATCCAAAGTAACATTTTCTCTTCACTGCTTTCCTTGCTTTTTGGCAGATGCAATTATCAGGCAGGCAGGTCAAGAATGTATTTTTCCTGGTAATAGCTGATTTAATGCCAGTGTCACATTTAAAGTGATGTTTTGATTTTTTTCTCTTTGGACTCATGGGATTAAGGGTACAAGCATGATGACCCTTTGCTGGTTGCTAATATCTGGAAGAAACTTTTTCCTTTGTTAGAAATGAAGGCAACACAGCATCCGTTTTTACCTTTTAGTATTAATAAATCTAAGTTGCCTAAACAACAAATTAGAAATGTTAGTAAGAAAGAGTGAAAATAATAAAGTGAGTTATTAGGTCTAATCCATACTCAAAAGGAGGCAATGGTTTAAGGGCATAACTGTAAAGGGGCAAAAATGATTGCGGAACATATTAGAAGCTGCCTACCCCAAAATCTTAATACACAAAACATGTCTACATATACTGTCTGGGAGTCTGGGAAATGTTTTTAATTGTTTTGTAGTAAGTTTAATTAAAACTAAAAATTCTGTTGCCAAAAAAGAAGGGAGAATTAATTATTTGGTAGCAATTATTATTCTCTGCCACCCTTATTGACCCTTTGCTTTTCATCCCATGATGGTTTTTTTTTTAATTCTTTCTTTTCCCTTCACTAGAGTTTTTGTCCTAACCCTTTAGTTAACAGGATCCATTTTTTTGTTTTGTTTTGCTGCTATGTAAGGCCACTGAGCACAGAACACCATCTTCTTGACTCACATTTATCAGGATGTTCAGGAACAAGTAGTTTCACTCATTTCAGTCCTTAAAGTTCTCGTCTAGATGAACCTACTGTCAAAACAATAGCTCGTTCTTTGTAAAAGCTCTCAAAGTCTTTTTTTTTTTTTTTCATAGTCACTGTAACTACCTTTACAGGGATCCTCAACAGGTCATAGCTGGATATAGTCCCCTCTTAAAGTATCTCTTCCTTAAATGCATCTTAGATAATCTTATTAGATGAGTCTTCGTAAAGAGCTTTACGAAGTCATAAGAAGAATTCATGAATAGAAATTTGGGGACGTGGGATTTAATATTCACATTGCTCTTTACAAATACTTATAAAACCATTGTCATCTCCTAAATACCTACTCTAATACCCCCTCTATCCTTCTTGTTGCTGACTCATAGATTTTCCCAAGTATATTTCATACACTGGGAGGTTTTCAGTCTAACCTGGCAACAAAATTTTGGGGTCATGTTTTTCTGGTTTATTGTATAAATAGTTTGTCTCTTTTTTAAACCCATTTCAAACTCTGCTCTTCAGCTCCACTGTCTAGCATGTGTAATCTACAAAATAAACTTACTGGGCTTGTTGTTCTATGGTGAAATAATTTGCTCTAAAGAGTTCATCAATGGCTCCCTCAAGGACTCTGAGGATGTCTGAAATTCATTGAGATAGGGAAGTATGCTGGAGACTTTGAAACATTCTAAAAAAAGCATCTAGGTGCTTTGTAATGTCAGGCATGGGTGCATAAAATAGATTGTACCCAACTTTGCCCATTATGTACTTTGCACCATTAACGGCGGGCAAGAAATCAAGTGTTTTCAGTACTACCTCAACAAGCCATTCCACAGGAAATAATTTCCTACAGTCAATCAGGCACTGTGAAGTCATTTCAAGGATTCCCATCACTTCTATTTCAGCCAAAGGTTTGCAGTTCTTCCAAGTCTTTCGGGAAAAGAGTTTTAGGTACAAGATTATGACAGGAGACAAGAAAGTGGCTGGACTCTGGTCTTCCCTTGTTTCTACCAGCTTCTCGCTGTAGCACTAGCACAAGACACTGCATCCACATCTGCTTTTCAACTATGGGCTAGAAACTGATGACTCGAGGGAGGTATGTGCCTAACAGAAGTCAGTGGAATGCTTTGAAGTGATTGTTATATTGTTTATTACTTATTACTTATTATATAAGTTCATTACTGATACTAATCAGCCAATTTTCTGGATGCACTGTTCATGTCAATTAATATAATTAGTAGTACTCAACAACTTCCACAAGGAGCACAGCACCACTTCCACCTTTATTCTTTTTTTTCTTTTTTCATATTTGCATTTAGCCTTTTATATAGCAGTCATCAACCCTACATACTTCACTCATGGATAAAGCAACCAGTCATGAAATAAGCTTTTCTATTTTTGAGAAAATGATAACCCCTTCCCAAAAAGTTCATACTCTCTGCTATGCTTTAGTACAGTGACTGCTGATAATTGTTTGTGCTATTTCTGTCCATAAAAAGCTGACAACCTGAAAGCCAATGATATTTGATTACCTTTTTTAATGCCTTATGCAGCAATTCATTCTCTTTGATAATATTCAGTATTGACCTTACTGATGGAATGAAAATTCTCCTCAGTGCAAGACAGAGGCACAGACACAGCCTGAGGCAGGTTCAAGTTCTGACTTGGAATTTACATCAAAAGTTTGCATCACCCCTTAGTTGAGGGTTAGGGAAATATTGAACCAATCTCAGGCAAATATCATGCAGAAGGTAAAACCTGCCTCCTAGTCCTATCTTGTCCTGGTGCTCTCATGCTGCTAATGGTTCCCAGCTCCTCCCCAACTCGATGTCCCATTTATTCACTTCTCTTCCTTGGTGAAGGTTCTTCTATTTCAACATTACCTAGAATCCTCAATTTTCAGAGCTGGAAAAGAAAGCAGTTTGTCTGGTGCATCGATCATGTGTATCAATTCTTCCTGCAACATTTGTCAGAATATTTTCCAGTCTCTGAGATCTCCTAAAATGAGAAATTCATTACCTCTGGAGGTAGCCCATTGCATTGTGAAAAATATAATTGATTAATGTTTTCAATTGGATTAAAATCCACTAATGGCTATTTTCCACTTGTGGCATTTTTTCACTTGTTCATTGAGGAGGGGACAATTGGACAGAATATTTATGGACAATTCTAAGGGTTTCCAGAAGAAGGATGGAGAGATTTCCTCCAGATGGACAGAGAAAGCAGAAAGAGCAAGATGCATAAAAGCACAGAAAACCCAGCTGCAAGTAGTTTTGGGTAGAAAGCTTTAGCCTTCCTTATCTGTTTCTTTTCTGTCTTGGAGAGTCCTTCATCCTTTACCAACTGTATCCTTCTCCAGGACCTTGCGTTACCAAGTTTCACTTCATTTGTCTTCTGTCTTTCTGTTTCCTGCATCCTTCAAAAACGTGAGTCTTGCCCAACATAAATGTCTTCCATCATCACTATCTGGTCTCACATTGTCACCCTTATGTCCTTCCTTTCAGAAATTATTTATGGGTGCTCCTGAAGTTGTGGTTCACGAAGGACACACACCGAATCACCTAAGTCCTTATTTAAAATGTAGCCTCCTCCAACTTCAGAACCAATAAATCAAAAGCTGTGTGGCAAGCTGTCTTTTTCTCTTCTTTTAAAATGAAGCACTCCAACATTCAAGAAGCACTGAAGTCACCCACACTCCCAGTCTCTTCAGTCCGCAGTAAGCAAGCTGCTCCCGCCTCTTTACTAGAGCTGTCCTCCCAAAGAGCATCGGTAAACACTACACTGATAAATGCCACAATCTCTTCTCTGCAGCAACCACCCCTTCTTACGTTCTAGCCTCTTTTTTTTTTCTGAAATCACCACCCTTTGGTGATTTTCCTCCTTCGGCTTGTCTCCTTTTTCTCTGACTCTTTACTCGCTCATACTGTAAATGAAACTGCTTCCCAGGCATTCATCCATGACTCTTTTCTCAATCTACATCTGCTCCCTGAGGAGATCTTCTAAATCATGGCTCCAATACCATCTATAGATTTCTCTGGTATTTCTGGTATTTCTTCCTGTGAAACCTTTCCTGATCTGAAATGATATAAAGTGAAGAAGCAATTACCATTAATGTATATTGAAAAAAATTGAGTGTTCCCATATCCCCCAAATAATCTGCTAAATCATACCAAAAAGAAAAACTTAAAATAACACGAACATATAGTAAAAGCAAGAATGATAAGATAAATACAGCCATATAGAGAGCGAGTGTGAACATCATGTAGTTTCACTTACTAGGAGCTGCATGACAGTGAGTACAAAGGGGGCTGAGAGGCAGTGATTATGGTACTTTAGGCTGAAGAGTTGGGAGTTGAGGCTGTGGAAGGCACAGGAAACTCGGGAGCAAGAGAGAGAAGAGGTCATCTATTAATAACATATCATAGCTAAAGTCCGCCAGGGCAGGCAGATAACTAGAACCTACACTTCTAGGTCTACCTGCCTCCATGTTGAAGGTTGAGGTTCATCGAGTTGGGGATGATGTGGAAAGCTTGGACTGCAGCAGTGCTTAGCCTCATGAACTCTTCTGTCATACAGGTCTTTGCAGCACTCAAAACATGCTGCAAGCCTGCCTTCATCCTATGTGCCTTCTGAAAATTAAGGCCACACTGTTCTGCGCTCACTGCAGCACTGTCAATCAGAGTAAAGGCCTCACATTTCATGCTCAGTTCCTGAACCACTGCATGTGCTTACCCTGTGTGATTGTATCCATGTTGTTTTGTCTCCTTTCCATTTGCATCTACATCATCTTTTCATCTGTCATTCGCATGGTCATGGGATATCAAAGCCCCCTCAACATCATCTCTGTCAACTCCCACTTAATGCGGTTCCAGGAGGAGGCGGAGGGCAGTGCTGCCATCGTTGCGGCCATGCCTGTGGTCCCTCTCACTACTGCTTCCTGCAAAATACACGCTGACCGCTAACTGCACTTTTTGTTGTGAAATGAAAGCCCCTTTGGATTTTTTCCAATTTTGGAAAACAAATCTTCCATAAAAGCCAAGTGACCTAATGTAAATTTTTGAAAAACAGGGTATACTTTCATATGATCCCCGACACCCACCTTTTTTGCTACACAGCTACATCACGCTTCCTCTGAGGAAGGATAAAGGAGTGACTTTAAAAAACGTGCACACAATGGAATGTCACTCAAAGATGAACTCTTGCCATTTGCGACAACATGGATGAAACTGGAAAGGCTAATCAGGGGGAGAAAGACAAATATGGATGGTTTCACTCATATGTGGAATGTAGAGAAACAAAACAAAGGGTCAGACAAAACCAAATCAAAATAAACCTTAGAAATCTGACTGTGGAATTGAAGGGAAGGGAGAGAGGGGGAAATAAAGGGGCGGGGTAATGCACAATGGGAAGGGCTGAGGATGCCCTGGTGGAGGGTGTGGTGTGGTGGTAGAGGTGTGTGCAGAGGTGCTCGCCTGTGCCCTTGAGTCACATACAGTGTTGTAAGCCAGTGTTACCTCAAAAAAAAAAAAAAAAACCCAGAGATTTCCCACATGTTCCATTCAAGATTTCTCCCTATATTGTAAAGGAAGCTGGCAAATGTTTTCAGCTTGATAGATTGTCCAGCGCTTTGTTACTAAGGAAGATGGTCTATTGGGAGGCAACCAGTAAATCTGCTGTGGAGGGAATGATTGCGCAGCTAGGGCTGTCTGCTGCTCTCACTATTCATTCCCCCAAGCCATCCAAACTAGAAACCAAATGTCTCCTTTCATTATTTCCAATCATTTGACTGAGCCCCGATAATTTTGTCTACAAAAGATTTTACAAATCCTTCTCTTTTATCTCAATTTCCACTGCCCCTGACCTTCACGATACCTGGACTTGCATAATAACTTCCTTCCAGCCCTCTCTACATTCAGACTTCTTAATTCACTCTATTTCCCACACTATCTTTAAAGGACGTAAAGTCCATTCTTTTTTTTTTTTAAGAAGGGGGGTGTAGGTCAGAGATGTGGGTGGAGGGGGACCAGAGACAGAGTGGGGAGCAAAACAGGTGGATCCACTGAAATACACTGCTGAGGGGAGCAGTGGGTGAGACAGGAGAGGTCTGTTGTGCCATGTGAGTTAGCTCCCTGGCTGGGGATCAAACTCATGCCGCAGTGGCTACTGATAGCTTCATAGTGCTGAGACTTAACCCCTAGCACCACCAGGGAGGCCCTTACAATCCTTTCTTAAACACAACTCTCATGCATAATAATAACTAAAATAGCTTCTTATTCCTTTCTGAGTAAAGTTACTTAAAACACTTAGTATCGTATGCCAATCAAAACAACCTCTCACTTTTCCCTGGGCTGTGGTCACCCCAGATCAAATACTTGTAGAGCCACTCAGATAGCATTGATTTGCTGAATGATCTTTGTTTTGAAAATAAATTACTATATACTGCTAACATGTATTTTTCTTTTTTCCAAAGACTGCTAAATGCCTTCAGCCAATGAGCTCTCAGTGTGCTTTCCTAAGTTCTGTCTACTCTGCAGTGTGTACAGGTATGGTTTATTCCACTACAGCCTCTCCCTCATTTACTTTAACAATTTGACAAACAATTTGGACTTATGACAGCTAACCACAGGCATGCATGCTCTATTCTTAGACTGATCACAAAAGAGCAAAGGGAATAACTACCTGGATTTAAGATACAGACTTTATTTATTATTGTTGTTTTATAAGTTTTTTTCCAGCTTTGTTGAGGTATAGATGAGAGATAAAAATTGCATATATTGAATATATTATTTACCTGCTATATAATAAATACAACATATTTACACATATGAATATACAACATGGTAATATTTCATATATGCAATATACATGCATCCATTATGTACAACATGCTTTGATATATGTATACATTGAAAAATGATTATCATAATTAAGTTAATTGACATATATATCACCTCACATAGTTACCATTTTCTGTGTGCTGAGAAGACTTAAGATCTATTCTCCTAGCAAATATCAAGTATGCAACACAGTCGTTTATTTCAAGGTGTATAATATGATGTTTAAATACAAGTGTATATTATGAAATGATTATCCCAATAAGGCTAGTTACTATTTTTTTGGTGTGATAGTGAGAACATTGAAGGCCTATTTTCAGTAACTTTAAGTAGACAATACACCATCATTAACTAGAGTCAGCATACTATGCATTACATCCCCAGAACTATTCCTCTTATAATGGTAAGTTTGTTCCTTTTGACCAAAATCTCATTTCCACCAACCCACAGCTCCTAGTGGCCACCAATGTACTTTCTGTTTCTGAATTTGACTTTTTAAGGTTCCACTTATAAGTGAAATATAGAGTATAAAATACCGATTTCAAGGAGGCTCAAGACTGTCAGGAAATAATAAGGAAGAGTAGCAATCATCGGGTAATTAAGGACTGGTGAAAAGCCTCTGACATTTGAGAAGCACCATACGCTTTACTGCAGACGGGAGGACTGACCATCCGCTATTTGAGGTGGAAGTTGCTTAGGCTCAAGATCCTTCATGACTCCAGGGATCCGAAGACAACTAAGGAGAAATAGCCAGGGGATGATACTAATAAAATATTTTCCTAAATCCAAATTACAACAAACCCCCATTTATTGACTTAGTCTGTGCTTTTACTTCTAGGAATTCATACTATCTTCATGTACTTACAGGGAGAAGTAGATTTATCACGGTGCTGAGAAAGCTTAAGCATAAGGAACCCTACCAGTACATGTCTTTTTGGGGTTCTTGGCAGGGCTGTAGCTACATATTCATGTGGTTGTGTAGATGTTTTGTAATAATTTAAAAGTGACCAAAAAAATGCAAAGAATAGACACATTACTACTATCCAGAGACTTAGTCTGAGTTGCTCTATGTTGCTAATGTCTTTTGTAGTAAAGTGATTCAACGTAGAATCACATGTTGCTTTTATTTTAGGTCTCTCTAGATTCCTTTGTTCTGGTACTGCTTCTTAGTCCTTCCTTGGCTTTTATGACCTAGATTGCTTTTGAAAATTACAGGCCAGGGGCCTCCCTGATGGCACAGCGGTTGGGTGCTGCGCTGTGGAGCTGTCAGCAGCAGCGATGCGAGTTTGACGCCCAGCCGGGGAGAGTCCCACATGGTGCGGCAGACCTCTCCTGCCTTGCCCGCTGCTCCTCTCAGCAGTGTATTTCTGATCTGCCTGTTCTGCTCCCCACTCTGTCTCTGGTGAAGCCTCTCACCACTCCACACCTCTGGCCTGTACGCCAGCTGTACGTATAAATAAAATAAATTTAAAAAAAAAGAAAATTACAGGCCAGTTATTTTGGAACAGATCCCTTAGTTTGGGTTCATCTGATGTTTCCTTGTGGCTAAATTTAGTGCATGCATTCTTAGCAGAACGACACAGAAGTAATGTGTTCTTATTGCATCTTCTCAGCTAGGACATGGTTTCTATTTGTCTACTATTGATGTTAACTTTGATCATGATTAAGGTAGTGTTTGCTGGATTTCCTCTATTTTAAAGTTACTCTTTTTCCCTTTGTGACTAATGTATTTTCTGGCGAGGTATTTTGAGACTGTGAATTTCATATTCTTTCAAGCACTAGTTTCAGCATCCATTAATGACTTGAATTATTGCTGTAATGGTGGCCAAGATCTTCTAATTCCTTCATTCCTTCTATATTATTCGTTAGTATTCTACTGTAAGTAAAAGCTTTTTCTCCTCATCATTCATATCAGTGTGAATTTATGATTGTTATTTTAGTCAATGAGCAGTAGTCTGCTATTATCATACTTTCATTTCAAATTGTTTTAGATTTGGTCAGTAGGAACCCCCTCAAACTGGTTGCTGTGAATATTGACATGTCATTCTTTAAGTACCTCTTGCTTTCTAAAATAACCAGTTTATTATGTAATCTTCCTGCTCTGAACCTGCTATGGTATTGAAAAACAAGGATGTGTGGACTAAGAGTGCTCATTCCTTTGCAGATATTACCATCACCTAGCCCTCTCAGTGGGGAAGTTAAGGAATATACACAGAAGTACACATGTACATCTGTATTTATTTTTAAATCTTTCTGTATTTGAGCTCACACTGATACTCCAATTGCAATCCAAAACCAGAAGGTTCACTTTAGTTGTCTCCTTATCATAGTTATCACTCTGATCTCTAACTATGAGAAACCTGATTAGCAAAACCTCAGTTTGTGTTTTTCTTGGTCAATTCAACCTTAATGTAACTGATCCTCCCACGGATGTCCTCTTCAGCCCATGCCAGAGGCCACCTGCCTATTCACTGGCTTTCTCTTCAACCTCTTCAGGCTCTAACACCTTGCTCTGGGCTGTCCCTAACCACCACACCACCATGTCCCACCCCCAGCTCAGATTTCATCTGTACCGCTCTCAGGCGCCAATCACCTACACTGGGGTTCATGGGCAATCTCCTCATTCTTCTTCAGTTCTGAGAGCCCACATCTATCCATCCTCCCCACCCACACCTCCACTCTACACACACACACACACACATACACACACACACACTATACCCTCTTCCTTCATCCTATTTGGGCTTTGACCCTTCAAGCTGCTGCCATCACCACCACAAGTACAGATGCCTACCGTACTTGGTTTCAATTAATGCTTTTTGGAGTAAATTATTCAGAAAATAAGGGAGGGATGGAGAAAGGACTTTTGTGTTTTTATAAAACAAAGGTATCCATGCTTTCATAAATCTGGAAAGGCAAGTTATTTTAACCACAATCAATTAAGATCACTGCATCTTCCCACAATAACTTTCCCTGGTCTGGTGACTCCTAGTGTGCATGGCACTGAAGAGGTCACGAACTTTATGGGATTCAGTTAAGGGGGATTGATTGGTAGTCAAATTTGTTTGGGATACAGTAGAATATATTTATGTGGGATAGATAGTATATGTTTATATTTAACTTTATTTTGTCTCCTGAAAAGCACTTATGTATGATTTGACTCAATGAAGTGAAACAAATCTGTTCAGTTGTAACCTGTCACTAAGCAACATTTGCCATCAAATATTGAGACAACCTAGCTGTTTTAAAAGGTAAGAGCAAAGATCTTATTATTGCTCAATAATAAGCTTGCAGAATATGTGCCATGTGAAACCCTTACTTTAATCATACTGGGGGAGGGGGGAGATTGGCTCCAGAATTCCCGAAGTTTTAATTACTTTGGTATTTTGTAAAAGTTATTTGTTTTCTGGTTCATTTCTTAAATGGCATTTTTAAAGATTTTATTTATTTTTTTTATTTATACATACAAGCTGGGGTACAGGCTGGAGGCGTGGGGCGGCGAGAGGGTTCACCAGAGATGGAGCGGGGAGCAGAACAGGCAGATCAGAAATACACTGCTGAGGAGAGCAGCGGGAGAGGCAGGAGAGGTCTGCCGCACCATGTGGGATTCTCCCCGGCCGGGCGTCGAACTCGCGTCGCCGCTGCCGACAGCGCCACAGCGCAGCGCCTAACCACTGCGCCACCGGGGAGGCCCTTAAATGGCATTTTTAAATACACACACACCAATTTGGATTTTTTCTGGTTTTTCTTTTGGTTGGCTAGAAGTGATAGTATGATCTGTCCATTATAAAGTGGTTCAAGTTTAGCAACATGGTAGCAGATAAGATGCAAAAACTTTATTTAAAAATTAGTAGAACTCAAAAAATAGTATTTAATTGTAATTTGGCTGTCATTTTATGAAACATTTCCACAGAACAAGTGTGAAATTACAAATTCCTGGTTTAGATATTTATAAAGAATACTTCCTTTTAATATATTTAAGTGTATTTATTGAAGAAAAGTTTGAAAGCCAGATGAAATGAATGAAATATGAGACATGGTAAGGATGAATGATAAAATCTATAGAAATTATTCTAGTGTTAAAAAGTCTTCATAGAAAGAGATAAATTTTGAATAAAAGTAATAAAAAGGTTCATGAATATTGTTTGATAATCCACTTAACAAAATGGGTGAAGCTTGTGACTATGAGGGAAAAAATATAAAATTTCTTGTTGATTTCACACAAAATTACTGACATCAAGAATGATAAAATAAAACTCATGATATGCCACCATAATGAAAATATTAATGACAACAGGATGACAATGTCATTAATTCAAAGAGACTTGAAGATGAGTCACTGCCAAAAAAAGCTAAAACACACTAAAATCTTCCAGTTTGTGTTTGAAAGAAACTTGAATATGTTTTCCCAAATTTAGTAACACTCCTAAGAATTTAACATGGCATTAACAACAAAGAGCTGTGAAACTCAGGCATATTTTTTCTAAACTGGAAGTAATACAATTCAATTTTATCAACCACCCCCAAAAGTTAATGAATTATATTTCTTTTTCCCATACATGTCATATTATAAAATGATTGCCATATAAAGAAGCTATGAAAGAATATAAGTTCCCCTACAATGTTGGGAAAAATTATCACAGAGTTATGTTAAGAAGCTAATTAATGCAATATTATTTTATTTATCTGGACTTTGTGAAGTTTGCGATATTTGTCAGCTTTTACATTTACAAGTTATTCTCATCTACGTTCTCCTTTTAAATAAATCTTCAGTTGAATATTTAATTGTATATTCATAACTTTTATTATTTTTATTAAAGAGAATCTTCCCCAATATCTAATCTTCAGGCCTCACAGCGTCTGAATCTGCTCTTACACAATTTCAGAATTCAAACAGGCTTCCAAATCTTCACTCATGCTGTCTCTGCCTGACACCCCCGCCCCCAATACTTTCGCCATTATTTAAGACGGAATTCATAGGTAACCTTCTCTCCGAAATATTTCAGCCCCACTCCACGCAAGCACTCCTCCCCTCCCCCAGGCGGGCAGAGGGTTTGTGTATCTATTTATATCGGTGAATGGACCTGATATCCTCAAAGGCAGGATGGTGTCACATTGTCCCCCTCTCTCAAACTTTTACCTGTTACTCAGTAAGATTCCCTGAATACTGGGTGAATGATGAATTTATGAGTGAGTTGTAATGTCACACAAAAAGGTGAAATTTTAACACAATTGCCAATAGTAAGAGAATATGGTATTCTCTTTTTTATCTTGAGACTTAGATTTCTGGATCTTTTCCTGCCTGTTATCCGACTTTTTTTTTTTAATATTTTATTTATTTTTGCATAGAAGAACTGGGGTTTAGCACGGAGGTGTGGGGAGGTGAGAGAATTCACCAGAGACAGAGTGGGGAGCAGAACAGGCAGATGTACTGAAATACACTGCTGCGGGGAGCAGCGGGCAAGACAGAAGAGGTCTGTTGTGCCATGTGGGTGAGCTCCCTGGCCAGGGATCGGACTCAGGCCATGGGGTGATAGTGCTGAGACTTAACCCCTAGAACACCAGAGAGGCCCCATTTAACCCAACTCTTAAGGCAGGTCTTTTGTTTTTAAATATTTTTTACGGAAATAATATTGGTTTATAATATTATGTCGATTTTTGGTGTATAGTATTGTAATTATAGATACAGCATTATAAGTATGATATATCTATACTTAGAGTATGATTGCCACCGAAGTCTAGTTCTATCCTCTACATAAAATTGACCCCTTTTCCCCAACTTACCAACCCCCCTTCCCCTTTACCTTTTGGTAACAACTACTGTATTCTTATAGTCTCAGAGAGAAATACTTCTCTCTTCTAAAGTTGTTGTTAAGGTATCTTTTACAAAGATGTAATTTATTAGGGAGAAAAAGAAGAACATGCTGGGTCCATAAGACTCAGGGAGAGCTTTTCATTTCTTTATATTGTACACAGTGGAACCGAAGTCTCTGAAAATAATTTCTCTTGATCTCCTGATCTATACAGCAATCTATTCACTTCCTTCCCTTGCCTCATACACAATGAGCTTCTTCTCTGCTTTTTCTCCCTTCCTCCATAATATGTTTTATTTCCTCCTTAATATTTATCACATTAGCTCTATTTCCATGTTTAAATTCTTTGCACTGCTTAATATCAAGGTGCTTAGTTTTAGAAGTCACTTGGCAGACCTGCCTGCTGTGGTTATTCCTACTTGTTCATGCTAAGCGGACTTACACAAAGCCACATCTGCCTTTGCTCAGGCCTTTAATGTAGTTGTGTCCTAGACTGGAGGTGTCACCAGGACCGTAACTCACCTGTGCCTCTGCTGGAGCTCTGTAAAATGAACCAGAGCCTCGGCTCTTCAGAAACAACATGTTTCCCATGTTATGTATCTGACCATTGTTTACTGAAATGGGGCAGCCCTGTTACCACTGAGTGAGTAGTTTATCATCTTGTGTTTGCATCCAATATTCATGTATGCAGCAAGCTATAACTGGCCACTTTATATGTATTAGGGAGCATTAAGATATTAGGGGTACAGGGCCTCCCTGGTGGCGCAGCAGTTAAGCACTATGCTGTGGAGCTGTTGGCAGCTGCGAAATGAGTTTGGCGCCCGGCCCGGGGAGATTCCCACATGGTGCAGCAGACCTCTCCTGCCTCGCCCGCTGCTCCCCTCAGCAGTGTATTTCCATCTATCTGCCTGTGCTGCTCCCCACTCTGTCTCTGGTAAACCCTCTCGCAGCCCTATACCTCTGGTCTGTACCCCAGCTTGTATGCATAAATAAATAAGTCTTTAAAAAAAGAAGATATTGGGGTACAACTCATGGGGCCGGGTCTTTTTCCTCTTAGAATTTCATGGAATTATAGTTACAGAAAGTGTAACCGGGCTGAGTCCAAAGTCCAAGTCCGGTGGAGGTCGTGCTCCCTGGAGGGGGTTTGCTGATGAGAATGAATAGCCCCAGGGAAAATGCTAAGTTTGCAGTTTGGGGTGGAGAGTCTGATGAGAAATAAAAGGGACTGAAGGAGAAAGGGAAAAAAGAATCGTCATGACGTAGGGGTAGAGAAATCAGCGGCAGAAAATGTAGCCGCCAAGATAGAGAGTTTGGAAATCAGACGCCAGAAGTTTTTGAGCCGCCGGGATATAGAGTTTCGGATTGAGCATTTTTGGACTCTTTAGTGACTTTGGGACCAGCGACTCTGGAGGCTTTGCAAGTAGCCGAGTGACGGAAACTGCTCCCAGTTTTGTCTTTACTGCAGCCGAAGGAAGAAGTCAGAGGCCCGAAGCAGGCGCCTTCCTAAAATGTGTGAGTGCAGTCTGATGGGCCGTCTGGCTGCTGTAGTTGCTGTTTGCAGTGTTGCTGGCCTGGTGCTTCACTGGAGCATAACAGCAGTTTTGGGAGCATTTCCAGTTGTGTTCTGTGTCGTCCTCGTGAGTAGGAGCCTGGCCTACAGTCTGATTGTTGCGTGTCTGCAGAAGAAGGAAGATGCCATTTTGGAAACGTGGCCTATTGTTTGGAAGAGGAGCTCCACATCAGCAGTGGCGGGAAGACGCCACCTTTGTTACTTTTCTGGGACTTAAAGGACTGGACATTGTTTTAAGTAAGGTAAACGGCCATATGTTGACTTCAGTAATTCTTTGCTTTTTCCCTGTTTGTTAAATAAATCCCAATGTTATAGTTTCCTAAACCTGAGTAGTCTTACAAATGTGCGCGTGGGTGCAGAATCAAGATAGTGACCGGTAAGCAATTGGGGCACTGCCATTGGCAACTTCGAATCCTCGTTTGCCTGGTATCAAAAGCAGAGGGACCGTAGGGCAAGACAATCTGGGTTTGTATCCTGTTCCTGCCTCCAACTAACTGTGAGAGGGTTTACCAGGCAGGTCTTAAGTTTGGTCATACATATAATGGGGGGAAATAACATTCATATTCTACTGTGTATGATTTTCAGAGCATCACTAAATGGAAGAGAGGGATAGGGCATACAAACATCCTAAGGCTTTCAGTATTTTAATTGAAAACACATCTTTTCCCCTTCAAGGACATAAAAGGACTGGGATTACTGAACAGCTCCAAGGACAAGAGAAGTGGTCCCATGACAGACCCCAGCCCAACACAGGTCAGATACTTCCCTGTTTCTTCAGAACCCTTCCCCAGAGTCAGGCCCCATCTCCAGAACTAGCATCAGCAGAGACTAGTACTTAACAGTGACCCTGACTCGGAGAAGCATCAAATAGAAGATGCGTTGACAGCTGGCTGCAGCCTCAGAACAGCCTCAGCACCTGAGAAGTGAAGATTCTAAAGATAGACAGCATTCCTCAGATTCCTAACTTTTAGCACAGTGTACATGACCTTGACATCAGCTCTTGGTTGTTGCAGGTGGAGCCAATAACCTATCCCTTGATTCAGAAGGAAACAAAAGGACCTAGGAATAGGACAGAAAGCTGGAGACTGGAATGGTTCTTTTGGGCACAATCAAGAACTATTAGTTTTGTTGAATTCTTGTATTTTTTGGAACCATACACCAAAGTCTTTCCCCAGTTTTGTAGCTACTGCTACTGCCTGTGCAGAACAGCAGTCCTTATGGCCTGAGTCTTCCACATGTCAGATGTCTTGCTAGCTTCTGTATTCCATCTACACAACTCTTTAAGGTGTTGTTCCCATTCTATAGATGAGGAACCTAAGTTCAGAGAGAAGATAAGTAACTTTTCTATGGATGTACATGGGAGCCCTTGGATTTCTACCTGGACATCTGGCTCACACAGGCAGGTTGCTTCCAGCTCCCACTTTGTAGGTGCTGGCTTTTATGGCATGAATTGTAAATGAATCTTGGGCCTTCTTCCTTCTGCACAGTGCCCAGAGATTCAAATATGGGCACTTAAAGTTTTCATGGCTATTACTTACTTTGTCATCTCCTGAGGTCAAAGGAGCTATGGATGGTACTATGGGGAATTGGTAGAATTGCTATTCAAAAGCCTGGCTCCACTTCAGATAACTGTGTGTGTGTGTGTGTGTATGTGTGTGTGTGTGTGTGTGTGTGTGTGTGTGTGTGTGTAAAACTACTGCCTGAACTAACTTTACCCAGAGGGTACTGGGATTTCACAGTTACAAGCAGAAACAACAATATTCCTCTCCAATGTTTTTATCACCTCACTTCTTCCAAGAAATCTTTCCTGAATAAATCCACCAGCAGCCTGTTCATTCTAACACAATGGCGACAAAGAATGCTTTATGTTAGTTTGTTCTCGTTTCATTCTGCTTCATTTTTAGAAAACATATGTTTCCATAACAAGGTTAAATAGTTCTAAAGTAAAATCCATTTTTCAGTGTTGTTGGTATCCATACTGAATGTTGTAGGGGCTCATTAAATATTATCTCTTTTAAAGCACTGTGCATGGTGGGAAGAGGGGAAGGGACGGGAGGGGAAAGCAGTGAGAGGAGCTGGGTATTTTGAATAAAAGGCACTTAGGTACATGCCGTGTATTTCCCCAGGTCACACCAGCCTTGGGGAGGCTGACAGGGAACACAATCAAAGGATTTTTAATAAAAGAGTTCCTAGCTGGTCTGGTCCCGCCAGATGAATCATGGGAAACTCTGCTCTCCTGCTCTGCCTCCTGAATGGCTAAGGAAATCCTCTGCGGTGTGCTGCTAGTGGACACCCAGATACATAATCCTCCTGGCTGCAACCCAGGCGGGGCCTTTGCCCTCCCTTTCCCAGGAATTATTGCTAGGGTGTCCCGTTGCTGTGGTGATATCCAGCACCCAGGTGGCCGGGATCCTTGCTCTTTCACTCATATAACATGCCAGGAGGATCCCAGGGAGCTGACCTGAGGGCATTTCCTCGGAGTAACTGCTGCAACAACATGCCAACCACCTTCAGGCTGAACTGAGGAATTTACCCCGCCCCTCACTTGGTTATATTGTTACAAGCCACCAACCTGACCTGGTGAGCAGCTTCTTAGGCTGCGTGCTTCCTCCCCAGGCCTGCACTGATCTCCGATGCAAAGGGACTGAGCTGCAACCTGAGCAACATAAACCTGTTAACCTCAACCTGACCCTCCCCTCTGACAATGACCCTCTGTCCTGGAACCTAGCCTGCACACCTCAGCCTTCTTTGGGTGAATTCCTTCCCAGAAGGCTCCGTGGTTCCTCTTGCAAATAACATCCTGGCGGTCGACTGCTCAGCCTGTCCTGCATACTTATTTGTGGAATATCAGCATTTGCAGTGACTTCCCAGACCCTAGGCTTCACTTTAGAACTCTGCCTGACCTTGGGTCCCTTGGTCATTT
Organism: Scalopus aquaticus; assembly: GCA_004024925.1. NCBI lineage: Eukaryota > Metazoa > Chordata > Mammalia > Eulipotyphla > Talpidae > Scalopus > Scalopus aquaticus. The sequence continues at coordinate 37,131 of PVIJ01010240.1, read as the reverse complement.
TCAACAGTGAATTCTAAAGAATGACTCTGTGCTCCTGAATGGGCGCGTTCTCGAAGATTGCGGCTCACTCTCCTTACCCACAGCAGTTATAAGTGGGTTTGGAATTTTTTCAAGTTGTTTCATAAGACTCCTGTTTAGAAAACTATTTTTTTCCCTTTCCTTTTCAAAAGTAGTCCTTAAACTATTTAAGCAACTAATCCTTGATATTAAATCCACTGGGCTGGTTTAACTGTTTTATCCTAAAAACATGTGAAATCAGTTATTAGTAAGAGTTATTCTGTTTATGAAAGAGATGCTGAAAATTAGAAACTTGGCAGTCAGCCAGGGTGGAGCAGCCCAGTTTCAAGCTAGCTTGCTTTCTTTTTTTTTTCAATTTTGGAATTTGACCCTTATCACCCACTCCTCAACTCCACAAATTTCTCCTAGTCTGCCTAAGAGAGTTGATGGTATTCTCATTGAGGTTTGTTCAGGTCAAAATTAGGAAATTATAATTATCTTTGAGAATTTAGAAAAAGTCTCCACTTTAAGGAACTCGACTATAAGAAAAACTAAATTTCAATAGTTTCTTCTACAACTTTTATATCCCTCCCCACCAAAAAAATTAAAACAAAAGAGAAAAAACATAATTGGCATTGTGTTTAATTGCTTATTAAGCACAATCGCAGCACACAAAACAACCACATACACAAAAATACCCTTTTCTTTTAGTTTAGACATTTTGAAGATTTGACTTCAATTTTTTAATGTTTAAATTAAGTAACTGGAATCTTGACTATATGATCTTAGTTGTTGTAACTCTGGCTAATCTTGGTTAAGCTTGTAATGTGTTGCCTAGGAAAAGACAACTTAATCTTCTTATTTTTTATCCCCAGGGAGAAGTTTATGCATATGTAATAAGTCTAAACCTGACTAATAATTAAACTAAGGGTCTTCAAGTTTTATGATACTATGAACTTGTCCTAAATTCTCCCACTGTCTCTAGCAGTTCACTTAATTTGGATGTCTTCTGTATGGAGTGTTTTGGATGTTGTCTAAATGTGTGAAAGTGCATTGTGATATTTTGTAGAGTTTTTCCTTTAACTCATTTGAGTCCTTTTTATTGAACTGATTGAAACAGACTAAGAGAAAAATATATTGGTGATGTATTTGTTTTAATAGCTAGTGGTAATAAGACTTTCGAATGCGAAGAAGTGCAAATGCCACATTGCCTAAACTTTGGAGGCTTTGTGAAGCAGTCAAAAATAGGCAAGTGAAGGTCATTCTCTCAGAGAACAAGAGAAGCATGCTGACAGCAGCTGATAAACATGAGACCTGAGGCTGATAAGTAGAGAGTGTCTCCCCATCAAATAATTATTTTAAATAATTTATGCAAATTCAACTGTGCTCTCTTGGGAGAGAAAGAGAGCGATATTAAAATAGCACTTACCTGCCATCTCCTCGATGATCATTCTCCCCAGAGTGAAACAACAGACTTGAATTTGCTCTGATCTAAGTCTGTCTCCATTCCCTTGTGAACCTTTTACCATATTTAAACATTTAATGTGGCCCTACAATGCAAATCAGATATTTTATCTGCAGCTCAATCAAAGAAACAGAAATCTATTCCAGTGCCAAAAGAAAACCTGCCAATGCTGAGTTCATGGAAGATGGTCTGCTGGTTTCTAAAAGGCACATATCAGAGGAATTTTCCAGGGTCATTTTTAAGATCCCCATGTTGTCTTGAGCTGGTTTTAGAATGCTACCCCTGAGTAATCCACTACTCCACTGTACAGTCATCTCATGCCGTTTACCTCCATCTCTGTCCCCATCACATTGAAAGGAAAACCCATGATTGTTTTTTCTGGAAAACCCGTGATTGTTTTTTCTGTCCCATACTCACTTGTTTTATTATATGAGGCTAAGTTGGAAGGAGGGAGGAAAAGGGTGGAGTGTCGTTTGTCTCCAGAACTGTCCTCAGCCAGGCCATCCAAACCTGGGCCATTGCTTACAGAGCAGCTGCCTGCTCTACCTTGTGGTCCTTCTTCATGATGCTTGCTTCTCCAGAGACTGGTGTCACCCTCATAGTGGGGCTGCCCTGACCAAATCATTGAAAATGTCAATGTCGTTTGTCAACATTCCAGAATGAAATAAGAGACTTGTATCTGCTCTGATCTAAGTCTGTCTCCATTCCCTTGTTATGCCTCTTGGGGTGTTCTCCTTTTCTTTTACTCACAGTGAATCAGGCCTAGGGGGTCCAAGGACCCTGAGGGGCTCTCGGTTCTTGATGAGGAAAGAATTCAACATGGAGACCAGAATTGGCCAGTAAAGCAATGAATTTACTGACAGATAGGAAGAAGGACAGGAAAGCTCTCTGAGCAGAGACCCGTCACAAATGGTAACCAATGAAGTGGCCACAAGCATTTATATGGGTATAGTGGACAGGAGTGGGGGGGGTCATCCTTTGGGTGTCTCAGTGCTGTGTCTTTTGCTAATTGTTTGGCATCTGTGGGGTCTCCTAGGTTACTAAGGCCGACTGAGTCTCCCATGTTACCTGGCCTGCCTTCTGAAACCAGCTTTGGCCCTTTGTATTAGCATCGTGTTTTTGTGTTGGTGCTCTGAATATTCCATTTTTACTGGGTTGGGGGCACCCTGACTCCAAGTGATTATTTATTATTAGGACTGATAAATGGGCTTGGGACACCTGGATTTGGGAACACCCTTTGATGTTAGCTACCTGTACACTTTTCCTAACTTCCTCATTCAATAATACTACCACCGTCTCACTTTTTCACTCTAGACAATTTATTCTGACTTTTATCCTGACACTTCTGCCTTTCCTCTTTTATTATTGCTTGTTGCAGGGATTTTTATCAGTCTGTCCACTGATGAGTCTCTATCACCAGAACAGTATTTGGCCCACAGTAGGTGTTTAAAACAAATTTGATGAACGAATATGTGAAGCGTCTTTATCTGAATTCCCTGAGCAGAAATAGTCTGAGAGATAATAACTGGCTTAGAACAGCTCTTGCATCCATGCTGAATTTGTTCTTTTTATCATCATAAAAATAGGTCATTGGTAATTAGCAAAAGTTCCTAAAGTTTTTCATCAGTTACTACCTGTATATGAAGAGAGATACAATGTCCAAAACATTTGACTATTTCTACAATAGATCAAGATTCATTGCTGCAAATAGATTTGAAACAGAAATGTGTATGACAGAAATATCTAAATCTAGCCAGTGGCCCATTTATTTTAAATTAGGTTCTTATCCACAAAATCTTATTACAGCAAAGTGATTTAAAGAGATTCTTCATCTTCCTTTTAAGGTAACTTAGCCTGGGTATTAAGAAGACTTCAATTAAGTAGTTTGATGAGGAATCTACATTTTCTCAATCATAATAGTAATTTAAAACAAAATAACACTTTCTTAAACTCTGCAGCTATCAAACTCTCAGTAATGCTTCTCTCTTTTTGAAATGTTTTTAGTAGTAACATAGGCAAGATTGTTTGCCCCCTTAATTTTTATCTGCAGGTGCACACAAAGGATAGGGGGAAAAAAAACACTTTAAAAACTTGAAGAGTTTTTAGAAACTTCCACATTTTTCTTAACAACATTGGGAATATACCACAACTTGCTCATTTCAGGTATAACCACAATGTAGCTGGGATTAGTGCTGGAAAGGCCATTCCATCACTGTGGGTCACATATTTCTCTTATTATTAAAAGTCTAGTTTGTCCATCTTTTTATATTCAGCCATTATAATTTATGCAGTTGACTTGTGCCACAAATATATGGTGATCCTATTTTCTGAAACGAACAAATAAAAACAACAGCAAGCAGTAACAGCTTGGGGAATCGAACATACATATATCAATTAGTATCCTGGATCCACTCCTTTTAGAGGAGGCCTGATTTCAGTATGTTTTCTAACTAATCCTGCGACTCAGTTTCTTCATTCATAAAATGAACCTATTGACATCCACTTTGCAGTATTAAACTGTGGTTAAACTGTGGTTAAATCCTCAATATTTAACGTGCTCCTTAAATTGTCAATAAATTTTTGGAACTGCAACTTTAAGCAAATGACATGATGATGACAATGAAATCAGATCCTTAGATAACATCATTTTGTTGAACACAGGCTGGGATTATTTGTTCTCTTCTCATCAACATATAATGAAACAATGTTAAGCGAAAGGACATTATTTGAAGACCTGTGGGACGGTATCTGGCCCGGGAAGCTATGTGCTCCCATTCGGGACTGTGGTCATAGTCATCCACTTTTCTGATTTGATCATAACTTATTTGAGAAATTTCACAAAGGCACAAAACAATCTCTTTAATTATGTTTGATTAATTGATTTTATTGAAAAACTTCACATAGAGTCCACGTTATACCAAAAATTCATGTCATAGAATCCCTGTCTTTCTAAGTCCTGATCTTATAATCCTGGAAATGATCTCAATATTGTAGGAGGTCCAAAGATCACCACTGATCTTTGTTTAAGCTAAAGAATAGATGTATCGGTTTCTCTCTTTTATGAGATAAAATATACCCCCCTCAATAAAAAGGATCCTGGAGCCTTACCTCCCAGTATCTCTGAATATAACCTTATTTGGAAATAGAGACTTTGCAGATGATAAATTAAGAAGAGGCCATTTGGATGGGCTAATCCCATATAACTATGTCCTTAACAAAAAGATGAAATACATGTAAAAGTGGTTTCTAAATTCCTGGTACATAATAATCATTATGTCATTATCATAAATGTGTTTTATTATATTATATATCACATATATGTTCAAATTGCATATATGTTAACAAATGAATATGCTAGACAAAATTCTAAAATGCCCCCCATGATTCCCATTGCCTGAAGAAATTCTATCTAATCCTACTCCCTGAATACAGCTAGAACTTATAAATTTCATGCTCTATTATTACAATTATATTATCTAATATAGCAAAAAGGAGGCAATCAGGGTGGGCCAGACCTAATCAGACCAGCCCTAATCAGACCTGAAAAGGTACCAGCAAGATGCACTCCTAATGGCCCAAAAGAAGACTCACAACCAGGCTAGAAATACCTGTGGGGGCCAAGTGGCAAGTAGCTGCAGGGAGCCTCCGGGTTGGGAATGGTCACAGGCCTATAGCCAGCAAGAAAATAAAGACTTCAGTCCACAGCAGCAAAGAAATGCATTGTTAACAACACGTGAGTTTGGAAGAGGACCCAGAACCTTAGATGAGATGCAACTCCAGCCAACACTTTGATTTCAGGCTGGAGAGACCTTGAACAGAGAACATACCCCAGAATTGTGAGAAATCAGCTTTCTCCTGTTTGATGGCATTGAATTTATGGTAATTTGTGATGCAGGTACATAAAGTGAATATAATTATATATAAGTATTATAGTCTCCATAGTACATATTATCTATTTTGTATCTATATATTGTGCTACATTAATTATATTTTATGGAAGGATAAATTGCATCAAGGTAAAGTTTAAGATACTTTTTCAAACCAATCCCAAAATACTGAGGATTAAAATAGGTAGGTGTTTATTTTCCTCACACACTGCACTCCTGAAATGAGCTGCGCACGTCCAGGGTAGCTTTGCTGTACAGGGACATTCAGGAGCTCTTGCTTCTCCCACTCTGTTGCCCTAGCAACCCCCCTTCATCTACATGGGGAAAGACAGCACCTGGGCAATGTAAGGGAAATGTAAGAGAAACCAGGTCCAGAGCACCAATTTCATTTTAAACAAAGGATGCAGAAATTATGCCACTTCCACTCACAGTCCTTTTTTAAAAAAATATTTATTTTTTATTTATTTATGCGTACAAGAACTGGGGTATAGGCCAGAGATGCAAGGGGTGAGAGGATTTGCCAGAGACAGAGTGGGGAGCAGAACAGGCAGATCTACTGAAATACACTGTGGAAGGGAACATTGGGTGAGACAGGAGAGGTCTGCTGTGCCATGTAGGTTAGCTCCTTGGTCAGGGATCGAACTCATGTTGCAGTGACTGGTGACTAGCTTAATAGCGCTGACTTTAACCCCTGTGCCACCAGGGAGGCCCCACAGTCCATTTTTGAGAAATTGTTTCTGTGTTCACATCTAGTCTCAAAGGAGAGAGGGAAATAAACATCTGAAGAGGTGTGAACCTATACCCCCAAATCATATACTGTGTTGTAAACTATTGTTGGTTCAATAAAAAATAATATGATCTTTAAAAAAGGAGTTAGGGAAACACTATCTTGGCTTAGGAAGGGATATGCTTTGAAGAAGAGGAGAAGAGATTTGCCTCCATAATTAGTAGTCGTGACTACAAATATTATAAAATAATAATAATCTGTACATTCTACCACCAAATTACCCTCAGCCTTGCTTTCTTGCTGAGCACTCTCCTTTGATTACTTCTGAGAGGACCACATTTGATTGCAGAGGAGACCTCACAATCTTGCAATGCTGAGTCACTAATTTACAAGGCAGCATTGACCGCTGCTTGGAATAGTGGTAACATTAACAACGTCTCTACTGCTCTTTGCTAATTACTGCAATTCATAATCAAATGTACTTCTCTTAATGCTTTGCAACTAGGTACAAATATGTTCCCATCAAGAGGTTTTGTCCACCTCCCCATCCTCACCTATGACATGGTGCTGGTTGGGGAACTGATGATGAAAAAGCTGAAAGCGGAGCTCCCCCTACATACAGGCCAGCATTTCCTTACCCTTCATATTTTCACTCTTCAGAGGAGCATAAGATAAAGTGGAGCTGATCAGGATACGGTGTGTGAAGGCTGTGATGTAGTCAATGGACATAACGGATGTCACTGCCGGATGGTGTTTTACTTGTAGCAAGAAAGACCATGAAGGCAGTTTGAGATTTTCTTTGGGAATGATGCTGACCAAAATGCCCTTTTGCTGAGATCTTCCCCAAGGACTGCAAGAGGATGGATGTTTTGCAGGGATGCAGAGAGGATTTTATTTTGTTGATTGCATAGTCGCTCGATAAATGTAAATGATGTCCATGACAGCATATTCACACAAAGTCATCCATTTTAAGGGAAAGGGGAAATTTTCTTACAGATTTTTCAGAATTCCTGCCATAGAACCTCATGGGTCAGTTTTCAAAATACTGTGTAGTTTACTACCTGCATACTACTTCTTGTGTCATCTCATTCACAAAATCTGTTTCTAATGCTTTTTCCCTCTGTGCTCTGAGTTGATGACACCACCAGGCCATGGAGGAAAGTCTTCTGACAGGTCTCCTATCTGGCAGCAAAAGTTCTTGGATCCTGCTAACATCTTATGAAAGAACCCAGAGCATGTCCCCAAATTATAAGGCCCTCCTCTTATTCTGTTCTATACTCCCACAGTAAATAGGACATTTAGCTACTGGCAACATTTGAATAGTAGCAGTTAGTTATTTTTTCTTCCAAGAAAATTTCTTGAGAAGTGGAATCCATTTCATGACAAGTGAACTCACTCCAATTATGGTTCCATTCTCCACACACTGAATTCAATTTCTGCCGAGGCAAAAAAACTGGTTTCTGTAACTCCAACTACAGCAATCTTGCATAAGAAGGAGATTATAAACCTAGGGAATGACTCAGAGTATGGTTAACCCACAGGCCAGAAAACCTAAGAAGGGTGGAATACAATTCAGGATAAGGAAAAAGTAAGGCGTATGACTCGCACAAATTTATTTCTTGGCATTTCTCAATTCCAAGGGCAAGGGATAAACCTATGTGAATGAAAAGAATAGACAATCATTCAGGCAAAGCACAAGGCTGCGGGCTAGGTAGGCCTTTCCCTGACCAGATGCATGCAAAGGACAGACAGCTTTCTCCTCTAAAGTCCTGAAAAAACAAGTTGGTGCCTGTCAGAACATAGGAGAACTCATTCCCAATATGGTTTGAGATTTTTGAATCCACCTCTGATGATCTTCCAAGGTAGATCTAATTGAGAACTAAATAAACTAACAATATCTGCAATTTGTATGGCCATTTGTAGTCTTCATAGCATTTCACATATTTTAATCTCATAGCAGCTCATGGGAATAATAATAACAGGAGTTTTATAATTCATTGTTTATTAGGTGCCATTGTACATACACTCACTCCTCGATTCTTCACAACAGTCCTGAGAGCTTAGTCTTCATTTTGGCCCTCTTTTACAAAGGAGGCTCAGAGATGTTCAGATTCCTGACTTCTCCCAGTGATAAATGACACATCAGCACTATCACCTATAGCCTGTCTCCAAGGCTCGGATGCTTCACCAGTATAGTCTACTGGCTCGATGGTTTCTAGAAAATATAAGTGATCGATAAACAGTAGCATTGTAACTTAGATCTATTTGTCTTGCTTCTTTCCCTGTCTCATCATTCTTCTGATTTGGGAACCTCTGAGGCTTTGTGTTCTAGAGAATCTTCTTTGCTTAAATCCACTGTGGTTACTCAAGAATCAACCTTTTCTCTAACGTTAAGATCAAGATTTGAAACCTTTAATTTTTTCTACTTGACATTTTACCTTTTCATAGTTCCAAGCTTCCTGAAGCTTTTAAGAAGTGATTTCAGATATCTACTTCCCGCAGCTTTGAGAGCAATTCATTTCAATCTTGGGCTATTGCCCGGAATTCAAGATAACTAGCACTTTTGTTCTAGTCTGACTTTTTATTCCATCTGTCTACGGCTCTGTCTGTAGGTATAAACTACTAGGTAAGTGGTGGGGGAAATTGGATGTTCTAGATTCTGTCTTTACCTTGTGTTTTTATGTAGGGGAAACAAAAGACCCATATAATTGATGAATTTCTTTATCCACCTGGATACTTTGTGTTCTTGTGAACAGAAAAACATGTTTCATAAGGTTTTATCACCAGATGAAAAGTAGTAATAAAACCCACCCAATCTAATCATAATAAAAAAGTTGTTGAATAGATCTAGAAATAAGTCCAATGAGTCCAAGAAAACCATTTTAATTTTTTGCACCAGAGATTGACTGTAGAAGGTTAATTTTATGGAAGGTTCTATAATAGTCTTTTAGTGAACCAAAAGTATTTGTAAAGCAGAGACAACAAATCCAGTAGAAATGTCTTCAGTGATTTAGCTTGAAATGAACAATATTACAACATTCTCCTGGATACTCATTCTTGATAAAATGGCTATTGATCAAAGTTAATCTTGAAAAAGTGTTAAAGGAGCTACTGAGTTAAACAGTTATTTATCCCTGCGCCTTAAATTCTGCATCTTTATCATTGGTGACTTTTTAAAAAACAACCAAAATTTAGAGTTGTCAAAAGCTGACCTACGTTTAAATTTTAATTCAATAATGAAGTTCTATTCTATTAAACATTAGTCAGGCAATCCATTTTAAAGACTAAGCTGATCTCCCACATGTCAAAGTCAATAACAATTCTAGAGACTGTACTGGTGAAACATAAGGCTATTGTTTTTACAGCAGTAAAGTGAAACATTATTTGTAAATTTAATTTTCTTGTTATATTTCACGAAATTATCATAAAGATGTTGGCCATGTCCAATATACTTGATGCAGAATGATATGGAAAGAAGGAACTAATGTTTAGTAAGCAATAGCTATGTATTGAGGAGTAATATTTAAAAACAGGCACTTATGTCTTCCCCCATTATCTGCCACTATCATCACACACCCTAGTCACATAGAACAGTCTTCCCTCAACGGGGACTTCTCACTTAAGGATTAAAATGTATGCAGGAAATAAACTTATCACACATTGTTTTCTTCTAAACCTTTGTATTTTGGGATTTCTTTGCAAAAGCATCCTAGACTTCACTTGATGCATTACTCCAGTAGTTATTCTAGAATGACATCCATACCCCTGCACAAAGAAATCAATGCTTTTGCTATGTATCACTTAGGCTACTTGCTTCTTGCAAGTCTGATATCTGATCTATTGGTAGTATTGAGAATCATGGAATAGGAAAAAAAAAACAACACTTTGAACAAGAGAGTATCAACAGGAAACTCCCTGCCAGCTCCTTTCTATGCTGATGGGATGGGGCTATTACTGGGAAGAAACTGGGCAAAGTATTATAATATTTTGACTCATAGAATTTTCACAAGAACAGCTCTTTCCTAGTCAAGTTTCGGCAGGTTGAGTACCTGACTTTCTTGACGTAGGGATGCTGCAAGTAAATAAAATAGATTCTGCTATCTCCTAGGCCATCTTGTTTTCATTTATCCCAGGACCCCAAGTGGCAAAATTAATTAATTAATTAATTAATTTTAAAAAGGGGGGAGTTTTCTGGATACTTCAATTTTGTATTTCACAGTACCCTTTAAATTTCATTTTCACAATACTTCGAAGTAGATTATACTCTGCTCAAACCTTAAAGGACAGGAAACTCGCCAGAAGCTAGTGAGCCCAGGAGAAATAAAGCCAAGATTCAACTCCGGGTGAGTCTGCCTCTAGAGTCCTAGGCTTCCCCTTGACTCTTCCCACTTCCCTTCTTTAGTGTCCTGTTGACGCTTCTCTGCTGCAGCCTGAGCAAAGGACATTTATTTCACAAGGGGTTGGGAGGGACACCCAGACAAGAACAATACCAAGTGGATAGAATAAAGCTGCTTGTTCAAGGACTGTCCCAAGGTGGCGGTCACGTCAATGAGCTGCCCAGGTGGTGGCGCGTGCAGTGGGAAAACAACAGGTCTTGACCTCAGACCAGGTCCAAATTCCATCTCTGCCATTACTGATTGTCTCCTGCCTGGAATTGATGTGTTTATATGTGACATTAGACTCTCAGGAAGCCACATACTCAATGGGCCACAACCACTCTACTAAATCCACTGAATCTCCACCTGCCTCCAATGGATGTCTTCCTAACTCCTAGTCTCCCCAATCTAATCTTGAGTCTGAGCCTCACTTGCATACTGGACTGGCTAGCTCTGGGCTCTGACCCAACTTTCCTATGCTGCCATGCCTGAGAAATCTTTCTGGCAGTATCTTACCCTAACCTACTTAGTTTTCACCCTTTAATTTTTAATCAGGATTAGAATTGAATTTAGCATGGCTTGAACTTCTTGATTTGGACTCCTTCCAAACAGTCCTAGGGTTCTTTCTTAGGAATCTTGTAGCTCTTCTGTGCTCAGTTTCTTCTAATCCTACTCCCTTAGCAGCTACTCCAGTCCTTCTTTCAGCCCCACGCTACTTGACTGTGGTTCCCCTGAATGTTCAAAGGTACCCCTGGGATGTACATGGTTTAAAGGGAACTTGCAGTTCCCTGGGATTTGCATAAATCACCTCCTGTCTGTAGCACCACATTCCTCTCTGACATCCTAGGAACAAAGTACATTCCCCCAAATTAGCATATAAACTTGCCGCTTTCCTGCTAAACATTTTTATTCCCACCCTCGAATCACTATCTATATTTTAACAGACAGGAATATATTTTCTGAAGATTTTTGCCATAAAAGGAGAAAGGAAAGTGGGTTGAGAGTACTACTATATACTTATGGAATAGATTCCATTTGATAGGTTATAATTTCTAGAATAATCTCTCTTGACATTGAGTTCAATTGCATCTGCAAATAAATGTTTTAGTTACTGAATCTTATAAAACTTTTTATTATGATAAATTTTAAGCATAAACAAAAGTGTCCAAAATGGCGCAATGAGCTACCATGTGACCATCACAACCCTCAGTAATTGTCAATTTCTGGCCAATCTTCTTTCATCCAGACCCCATTCACATCTTCCAGACTTTGGATTATTTTTATACAAACTCAAAAGCTTACATTGTTTTATCAATTAACATTTTATATGTCTTTTATTTTTTTTAAAGATTTATTTATTTATGCATACAAACTGGGATACAGACCAGAGCTGGGGTACAGACCAGAGGCGTGGGGCAGTGAGAGGGTTCACCAGAGACAGAGTGGGGAGCAGAACAGGCAGATCAACGGAAATACACTGCTGAGGGGAGCAGCGGGCAAGGCAGGAGAGGTCTGCCGCACCATGTGGGAATCTCCCCGGCCAGGCGTTGAACTCGCTTCGCTGCTTCAGCAGTTCCACAGCGCAGCGTTTAACCGCTGTGCCACCAGGGAGGCCCTATATGTCTTTTAAATAAAATGATTTTTTTCGTACAAAAATTGCCAAATACTACCATTATTATACTAAAAAGTTAACACTCATAAAATATCCTGATTATTCATGTTATAAAATGTCCTGATTTGTCTGATAGCCTGTCTAGGATTATTTTATTCAAATAAGAAACCAAAATGCATATACTACACATTAACATGTCCCTAAAATTCTTTGAAATGTATATGTGTATTTTTCTTTTGTGTTTTTCTTGCCCTTTTTTGAAAAAGCAGATAATTTGCCCTGTAGAAGTCCCACCTACTGGATTTTGTTGATTGCCTTGCTGTATTTCCTATAAAATTGGTAGTTGGAGATAAAGGCCTTGATAAGAAACCAATTCAATTTTTTACAAGAATATTTCATAGCTAATGCTGTATATTTTCCATAACGTGTATGATTGCTTCCCTTTTGTAAAGTTAAGTGATCAGTGCTTTTTTGGTACTTTTAGCTGGATCCATTCTTTATAAAGTTCCTATCTGTTTTTCACATAATGGTTTAGAAGCCATTGATGGTCATTGTTAAGATTATTTATTTCATTAAAGATTGCAGCATGGTGATATTTAAATCCTATTATCCCTTCTGCATTGATTAGGTAAATTCATTAAAACAAACACAGTAAACAAAAACTCTTCAACCAGGGGCCTCCCTGGTGGCGCATCGGTTAAAGCACAGCGCTGTGGAGTTGTTGGCAGCAGCGACTTGAGATGTGTGACCACCTGCGGGGGGAGATTCCCACATGGTGCAGCAGACCTCTCCTGCCTCCCCCGCTGCTCCCCTCAGCAGTGCATTTCCGTCTATCTGCCTGAGCTGCTCCCCACTTTGTCTCTGGTGAATCCTTTCACTGCCCCATGACTCTGGCCTGCCCCCCAGCTTGTATGCATAAAATAAATAAAATCTTGAAAAAAAAAAAAAAACCTCTTCAACCATTTGGTTGCTCTTAGATACAATTCTTACGGGAAAAACATAGAGTATGCTTGATTTTGTCTCTCCCCTTCTTATTTTGCTACCAGTTTCTAAAGACTACCAATGAGTATTTTTAAGTATCATTACGAACTCATGTTCTTTTAAACGTATTTAATACAGTTCATCCTGCTGAATGTTAGTATTTCCATACAGATAATATTCTGAAGAATAAATAACATTCCTCAGAATGTAGCAATGGATGTAAAATTACCAACAATGAAAAGACAAGGGCAACATTCCACTGTAAGCTGAAAAGGACAGTAAGTTGGCAGAAATTTGATCAAGCTATGAAGAGTGGTCAACAACAACAAAAATTCCTAAAATGATTGAAGCCAAACAGAAAGGATTTTCTAGAGCTGCCCAAGGCTGCGAGCCCAGGAAGCAAGGCAGTGGGCTCAGGAAGCAGTGGAAGTGTGATGAGTGGTGATGGGCAGGCTAAGGAGAATGCAGAACCACTGAGTCAGCATTGGGTCAAGGACTTCGAGACTGAGACTTTTAATATGGAAATAAAGAGACAGAGCTGGGAGCCAAAGAGGAGGGCTTGAGTAAACCCACGATCAAGGCAGGAGTGTGAGCCAGCAAACCCAACAGGGAACCTTGAGACAGCTTTTGAGTCAGTCTAAGGAGTGAAGCTATAACAACCTAATTAAGTGAAAGCAACGTTGCAACTGCTCACAGACTAACTTATACGAGCTAAGATGTGATGGCATCTGTTGTTACGCTGTCCCGCTGGGCATATATTACACCTCAAAGGTATTAACAGGAGGGAAACAACACAAAGAAAAGAGAGGAGAAGGAAAGGTCTTGGGTTCAAGAATATGATCTTTAGAAGAGAAATCGTTCAATGTCTCCTTTTTCTGAGAGAGCAACCCAAAACCAGTAGGAGAATTCTTTGGAGATTGCATAGGTCTGTGATATCCCAAAAGAAAGTAGCAGCTGACATAACTATTTCCATATTCTGCCTCGGAGTAATATAACAGTGAGTGTTACTTAATTATAGTAAAGATTTTTACTATTAATTTTACAGAAAAGCATAATAAAATCAGATATCTTGGTGTAGAAAAGGATCTTAAAGGTCATATTTTTATAATCTTAAATGAGAATATTAAGACAAAATTCTCATTTCATTAAAAAAAACGTTGATATTTTGATGAACTAATTCAAAGAAAGGGTCTAGCTCTTTTGCCTCCAGGGCATAGATGAAATAACAGCTTTGTGAAAGAGTTTTTATAATCTCAAGTAACAAGAAAAACAGACATAATCGCAACCCTTGTAAATTTTTCTTGCAGGAGTTTATGAAGAAACTCATAAACTTTCTTGCAGGAGTTTATGAAGAAGAAGAAACTATTTCTTCATAGTTTATGAAATTATAGATTGCTTATCCTATTTCCCTTTTAGGATTAGTATTTCAAGTCAACCTTTAAAAGATTAGTATCGAGACCAGGATTTAGAATAAATATGGAAATATTTCAAATAGAAAATCGAATACGTGAACTTGGGTAAGATTATATTTCTTTGATAGTTTTGTTTTTATTAAACATAGTTTCATTTATCTGCCCTTAACTGAAAGGCAGAAATTTTATTTTAATAAAATTGGAGGGAAAAAGAAATATGAAGATTCTTTTGGGGGGCCTTTTTTAATCCTCCTCTTTATTTGAAATGTAGTAGTAAGAACTCTGAAAGAAGAAAGCTTACCAGACAGTCTATATTTTCACTTAAAATGGGACCATTTGTAACATGACTTATGGAGAGAATGGTCATAGCCTCACCTTCAGCCTGTTCTACATTTGGTTGCTGAAGGAAGTACCATTTCCAAAGTTGCCTCCAACAAGTCATACTAAATGGGTGAAAACATAACTTTACTTTTGAAAGTATTTTCACTTCTGAACAAGGTAAATCCTCATTACTAATATTGAATATTTTAGGGCAAGTTCACACATGAACTTGGAGCTGACTTTTCACTAACATTCTTCTATAGAAATGCAATCTATTTTTCTATGAGGAAAAGCTAGACAAACACAATAATGCATATACAAATATGAAATAAGTCTTTAAATATAACAAATATTCAAAAACATGTACTTGGTACAGCTATTTTAATGGATATTCCTAGGACAACATTATGTCCTGAAATTGTATATGTGTGCTTGTGTCTGATGTCCCTGAATGATACCAAAATAACTTCTAAAGTATTATAAGATATTATTTTAAAGGATATAAGTGAAAAATTTCATAACCACTCTATAAAAGTTGGAGTCACCCTGTTCTCCCTTATAATAGTTTTAAAAATATAATTTTAAATTATGCTGTACACTTACTATCTTAAATAAACCAAATACTGACTTGCATTGTGTGGCAGAAGACTAAGCCACACATATTGAATATTTTATTCAAAAAGCAATAAGACAAATTTTGAAGGCTTCATTGTCTTATTTTTATAGAAATCATAATACGCTCTAGCTCATGGGGATATTAAACCCTAAAAGTCAATAATTCTAAAGTAGATCATATCTCTAAATAAGATGGAACTTACTTAGATAATAAAGTATCATTTTTTTTAACAGAAGAGAGAATTTAATTATGTTTATATGGAGATCCCATAAAAATATTAAGATCCTAATATGAAATATCTTAGATAAGATATGACCTGTCTATAAAATATGACTACAGAACAGCTAAATGCATTTTATCAGCCAGGCTTGCAAAAATGTCTGATTATGGTAGCCATACTTTGAAGACCTGAGCTACTCTGAGTTACTTACTACCTACCTTCCAACGTTGTCCTAACCAAAGGAACTAGCACTCATTAGAAATTAACTCTTGGGAGTCAAAGTAAAAAGGGTGTGGAAAAATGGACTGGATTGATTTAGATAAGAAGTATTGACTGTTTGAATCTGCCCATTCCTTTTTACTTTTGTGGAATGAAGCAAAATTTGTAGCCAAAGGTAAGATGTGTGTGTGTTCCTGAAAGGTTACTCTAAACCAGAGATAAGTTTAGCTATTTTACAAAAAAAAAAGCTCTGTTTCTCTATGGATCACTGATGTGGTCATTTTTGACCTCTTGCAGCACAGCTTAGATAATAAAAAAGTCAAGTTAGATGCCATTCATTCCAAAGTAAAACTGACCTTCAGATCATTATCAGAACAAAAGCTCAGTAAACAAACTTTTGAACCATGAAACAAAAACTCCCAGGTGGTACCTCCTAGAGTCAGGCAATTCTTGTCTCATTTTGGAAAAAGGAAAATATTCCCACTGAAGCAAGCTGAGTCAGCATCTCAGTCTATAACCTCCTTTGCCTGTGCACTTTGGAAGGAATATGCTATCCAAGGAGTCTTAGATACCCGTATAACCTGGAGCACTCCCTCGCCCCAATGTTGTGCTGTTGTTTTAGTGTTGGCATAGTCACTTCTAAATAGAAAATGAGTATCATCACATAGCAATGTTTACTTTGAGGGATGTGTAAGGAAGAGCGACACAGGAAATATATTTCCACCTCCTTTCTTATAAGGGTGTGATGGGATTTCAGCCAGTTGCACATTTGAACCTCTATGACTAGCTGAATCACCTTCTCCCAACTTGACTATCCTTTTTGAGTCTCTGTCTAGCAAAGAGGCTTTTACTGATACACAAAGCATGGAAATGAGTCCATCCCTTTTAGTCTGGATTCACTGCACCAGAGGGACAATTCTGCATATGAACCATTGCAGAGGTTAAAATGGTTCTCTATCAGTTGTTGCAAGGGGCTAATATTTCACTGCAACTTCTAACTTTATTTCATTGGTTACCCCATTTTATCATTATATATAATTGCTTTGAGACTTTGAGAGATTAAGGACTATATTGCATGGCTATTTTACATGTGATTTCACAATAATCTGTACCAACTCTGAGCTTGAAAATAAATACTGCAGTGTTTTATTTACTAATACTTCATGTGTTTACTAGTGAATACATATTCAGAAGCTAGTCTTATTTCCCTAACTATGAGATATATTACTGAAGGGAAAAGATTAGGGTTTATATTTCTTTTGTATGTGTAAAGTACCTTCTCCAGCACTGGATACCTTGCAGATATATAGGTACTTGATTATAGTTTATTTGTTTAAAAATTTCAATGGTAACTGTCTCTGTAATTATAATGTTATAAAACCTTTATACCACAGAAATAAATTCTAGGAGAATAGCATTTTATTGAGAAAAATTAATACCATTTAACTTACGGGGTACTTATTATGTTCCATGAAATAAATATGATCTCCACATAACAGATGGGAAAACTGAGATTCAACAAAGTTGATCTAGTTTATCCAGTTATTATTTGTTGGAAGAAGGACTCTAATGTAGTTACGTTGCATCTTTGCCACTAGCTACTACATTACAAACATCTCCTATATTTGTACATCTAATTGGGCCTTCTGTACTTAAATTTCTATTTTCAACTTTAAGCTTTTCCAATTTAAAAGAACGGATGAGCTATTGTGGGAAAGGGTTTTGAGTGGGAATGGAGTAAAATTACACTGTCCTGGATCCCTTAAGTTTATATCCTTACCCATGAGGGTTGAAGTATTTTCTGTGCTTGTCACTGTCTGCACTTTCATGGAGCCCATGAATATAGAGCTTACTCATCAAGGACATCAGTGTGTACCAAAAAATGTCAGGCTGCTAACTTTCAGCACGACTCAGTTCCCAGTAAATACCAATGATTTTTATCAGATTATAAATCGGGAAGTCTACTGATATCACTGTCAGAATTAAATCCAATTCCCAAGTTGCAAAAAGAGCTGGGGAAAAAAAAAAAACACCATGGAAATGTGGTAATGGTGTCACTAATCACATTTTGTTCTTTTCACTATAGACCTTGGATTTTTTTTTAAGTAACATTGCATTATAATATTATATGCTTCAGGTATGCATCATTATTAACCAACATGTGTAAATACTGCATTAAGTTCACCACTAAGAATTGGAATCTATTTCAAGGGCTGACTGGAAAGCAGCAGGTTCAGAAGATAGTGAGAAATGGGGTTGCTCTCTAGAAGACCCCTTCAGTATTAACTAATTCTTGCTTGGGTGGTATCTTCCTGCTGTCTGCCCAGGGACTTTCTCTATCATGTCATTAATTGTTTTCTGAAGAACAATTCCGTGTCTGGTTTCTGCTGTCTCCTAAGTTTCCTGGTAGTTTTGAGCTGTTGAACCAGTGGCTAGTTGGTTAAAATGCAATAAATCAATCTTTTATTATGACATACTGATGCTAATATAGCCCAGGAATGTTTTAATGGAGACTGTGCTGGCCAAAGATTGTCTTTCTAGGAGTGGGAAGTGTAGTCTCAGTAACAGAATGCAGAATGACACCACAGTGGCCTCACAGCCCATACATTTAGAGACAGAAAAAAGAATTATTGCTCAGAAAAAAGAGACTGATCCTTATATCAAGTGATTGGGATCATGGGACAAATCACATGGAAAAAGTAACATTTAAATTTCTTGACCACAATCTGTACTTTCGTTAATATTGTTCTTCCATTAAAAAATACGTCACTATAGAAGACACACTATGTCTTCTGAAAAGCTTTTTTTCCCCTTTTGCTGTCTCAATAAATCCATAGCTGTAGTGTAATCATGTACAAGAATTTTTTACTCTTGGTTTAATACATATAGCTTAATAAATTATATTCTTATGGGCAACCATTGAAGCAGTAAGAATTGCTAGTTTTCCATTCCAACTGAAAACCTCCCTCTGAACAAGTTGTTAGAACACGTTCAGAGATGCCTATCAAGAGAAAGTATAATAGGATAAATAGACCGTGGGAGAAGGTGGCAGGGATTAGTCACTGACAAGTTGGCAGTGTAGAGACCAGGTAAAGGGCTGTACACCAGAACTACTGCCCTGCCTTGGGTTAGGTGGCACTTATTAAATAGTTAACTAACTAACTAACTAACTAACTAACTAACTAACTAATTAATTGTTTCCATGTATTTTATTAATAAAGCAATAAAGAAAGGAGTTTAGAATAAAAATAAAAAAGGAAATTCAAAGAGTTTATTTATACCTGGTGTATTCATTAAGGATTTCCCGAGGGAGTAGATAAAGTCTGAAACTATAGACAAAGGAGACTGAACATGTAAAGTACCAAATACTAACTTATTGAGCATACTCTTTTTGCTGTTATTGTTATATAACTGCTTGATAACTTCAAAATACCTGTTTTAGGGTAAGTTCTTACTAGATAACCACCCTGGTTTACTTATGCTTCTGAGGTTTGTAATGTTTATCACTAGCACACTTGCATTGGTCTCTTACCACAGCCCATGCTTCATGGAATAGTGAGATATGGTTATATGGGAGCATGGTCACTGTGAAGTGATTTTAGTTACTCAAGGAAGGAGAGGATCAGTCTGAGGCTGAAGATGTTTGGAAGCAGCAATGTACTTTCAAAAATGAAAATATTTTCTCTCTGGAATAGAGGTAATTGAAGTGAATAAATGCAGAGGTAATGATTCTTAAAATCTCCAGTCTATTCAGTATTTGTAAAAACTGAATAAAACCGAATCTACTCAGGATTATTGATATGTCTGGCACAGAGGACATAGTCACAAGGCTAAATAATAGCAAATTACAATATAATGTTTTGTCTTCCTAGTACCTCTTTTTTTCTTATTCTTAGTCTCATTAATGTAACAGAATGAGCTCCTAAGTTTTGCTGGTGGAATCAGCATCCAATTCATTGCTTGGTATTTCAAAGGGCATGATTTTTCTCCAGAGTTCATACAACATAGAGCAACTTAAATATTTTTTATTGATCCCAACATGTTAGTGCAATTATAAATTTCTTGATAAAGGTTATTGCAAAACACACAGACCTGTTTGACTATTTCTGGTGTTTTGCATTTGGTCTTCTTAATTTTTTAAAAAGTTACCAGGAAAGAATGGATCCTAAAATGCAGTGGTTTAAGTCTCAGATTTGATAATTCTGTCCTCACACTGTGCATCACAATGAAATGACTGACTAAGGACTTTGAATCCAAGCAAATATAGAAGTTCTATGTAAATATGCTTGTTGAATCAGGAAAAAGAAAGAAAAGGCTTGGAGGACTTGTTTATGCTTTCTTTCATCTGAAGTGCCATTTTCTCTGTACATCAGATAACATATTGATTTTAGTGTACTTCAGTTCTCAATTTTCCATAAACCATAGAAACCTTAACGACTTCTCTTAAGCTCAAGTGAGAAACAATCAATTAATTTTCTCAGTAGTTCAACTCTGTCAAAATTAAAGTGCTATTTTAATGAATTTTTCAGACACTGAGGCTCTATATAACAGCAGCTTAGTGCCAAAAAGCCTTTCTTTTACCACGGCAGGAAAAGTTTAAATATATACCAATTAAATAATGAGTTCAAACATTTTAACCTCTTTTATAGACATGAAAATGCAAGCCCCTCTCCATGGCTTTTTTCTGGGGTTTAACCTAATGCTGAGTCCACAAGCAGCTCTGGACAGAACTGTGGCAGAATCGTCCATAGTAGTCAAATGCATTAGTTCCTACTCATGTGACACCGTTTCTCTGTGCTGCAATTTCAAGACTGACGAAGAAGATGGCCCTATTTCCCCCTCTAGACCTAATACCTTACCCACAGTCTCCACTGTTAATACCCCCTCTTTGAAAAAAGGTATTTTTTTTTTTAAACAGGTCATGGAAGGGAAAAGAACTAACATGCCCTCATTTGTCCAACGGTGACCCATACATAGAACATGAGCCTGAGTTACTTTTTCAAATGAGTTAGCTATCACTCAGCAAGCAGAGATTACCATGGGGATGAGTCAGGGCTATGGATGGTGGGGAGGTGGTGGAAAGGTGTGTATCTTTAAGTGATCATTTGGAAGGTTCCAGGGAGGAGGAGAATAAATAGCAATAATGGAATAGAGAATGCTGAGAAGGGTCAGAATTTGAAAAGGCTGGGAGCAGCCTCAAGTAAATGTATTCAGGCCACTTTGAATATGACTGAGAAGAACAAAACCCTAGAATGGCAAATTGCAATTGTGAAATGAGTTAAAAACAGAATGAAATTACAGGCAGATAGGAGACTCTAGTCTAATTTTGCCAGTAGAAGACAGACTTCATTGAAGTAAAAGTTCAGTGATGCTGCTTATTTTGTAAAATTCACTTCGTCTGGGGCATGAGCCTCCTGTGGTCCTGAGAAGATATCAACCCCATGTTTCTTTTAGGAAAGTCGCTTAGGGCTTTTCAACCTGCTTTTGTTTTGTTTTTATGCTTTCTTGGTGTTTTTTTTTAAGATTTATTTATTTATGCATACAAGAGCTAGGGTGTAGGCCAGAAGTGTGGAGGAGGGTGAGAGGATTCACCAGAGAGAGTGGGGAGCAGAACAGGCAGATTGACAGAAATACCCTGCTGAAGGAAGTAGCTGGTGAGGCAGGAGAGGTCTGCTGTGCCATGTGGGAAGCTTCCTAGCGGGATAGCTTCATAGTGCTAACACTTAATCCATTGTGCCACCAGGGAGGCCCTGCTTTCTTGGTTTCTTTCTTTTTTTTATTTTCACTTGGGTTACAATGTAAAATATTTTGTAATTTAGTGAATTTAGGGGAGCTTTTTTTTAAGGGTCTTTAATTTGTTTATAATTTTATTTTTTCACTAGACTGAATCTGTTACAGTTCCTTTGCAAAGAGGAGGCATTTTTTGTCCCATACAATCATTAAACAGACTAATTTGCAATCTGGCCTGTTTTCTGTTAAATTTTAGAGTGGCTATAGATAGTCAAATTTCTTGGTTCTCTATCAGTCTATCGATCTATCTATCTATCTATCTATCTATCTATCTATCTACCTACCTACCTACCTATCTATTATTGTTCCTTAAATTTTTGCAGTAATCCCTTTGTCTACCTGTTTATCACTATATAGGCATTTGCATAGCACAGATCTTTTCTGATTTCCTATGGGTTGACTGAAAAGTGCAGTCATAGGGTTTCTTTGACGTTCAGCCCTAGGACTTCCTGCTTCTTTCTTAACAGAAAATAGGTTGTTAGTTCACATTTCTTCTTAGCAGCTGACCTGCCTCACTCACGGTGCCTAGGAGGAGTGAGCTACTGTCCTTCTGAACTAACCGCAGTGATTTCTTCCCCCACCTTCATTTTCAACCACACCATTTCTTAACTTGGGTAACTGTGTGGGTGGGCATTTGAAGGGGCTGATTGTCACTCAGGGTATAAATAAAAATCAGGAGGCACCCATTCACCAAGTGCAGGAAGTACAATCATGTCATAAATCTCCTAAGTTATTTTCCATTTGCATGCCCCATAGCAAATATCACTTGTAGTGCTTAAATAATGTAAATATAAACTGAGAGCGACTCCATCCATACATCTTAATGAAACATCATATATAATCAGTGTGGAATAAAAAGGCTCATTGAACAGATTTTTTGGAGTCAAAGAGAATATAAACAAATGCTTACACATGCATAATACATACATGTCAGGTACTAAGACTTCAATGCTGACACTGAAGTTTTCAGGTTGTGAAGATAAATAACCTTACAAATCCTAAAAATGCATTAAAAAAATAACTGATCAGAGTTTGGTTGTTCCTGGAGATTTAAATGGATTGTCTGGTTGGGACCCCATAGATAGGGTGGAAATGAATGCCGCTTAGTGATAAGTTAAAGGGAAGACAGATTTGTCTTTACAAAATGCTTTCTTCATGCTCTTTGCTGGGGCTCCCGCAATTATGTTATAATCTATTTGTTTCCTTCCAGATGTTCACTTATTGTTACTTTGAAGTAGGTGAGGGAGCATAATTGTGTATTTCTTACACATGGGAGGAGGAAAATCCTAGAAAACTCAAACTATTTGTAGATGGCTAAGCTCAAAATTCTCAAATTTAATTTTTTAGCCTATTTATTTCAGAATTACTGATAAGTAATTCAACTCCAGAGTAGATGGGAAAAGTTGCAAGTCTTCAAATGTTTGTTTTTACAATTGTTTCTAAAAACAATATTTACTAGGATTTTCCTATTAAAAATACTACAATAAAAAATACAAAAATGTATAAAGAGAGAACAAAATTCACAGATAATGCTAATACCCAGGGAGAACACAGTCTAATATATCTATCCCCCTCTTAAAAAGAAATGGGATTTATGCTATATAGAGAGATTACTTCTAGTAGGTCATCTACATTGACACTATCATTATTTAATGTGCTATTAAGAAATAAGGAAAGAAAATTTTCCAATTCTATGACATAATGCTTAACCACTTATAATTATTATTTCATAACTGATGAAGGAAAGCTTCTATGTTTTGATCAAAAATAATTTTATTAAATATCTTGAGCTTACCTAAATCAAAAAAAATAAAATTAGTTGATTAAGTATTCCTAAATTTTTTTCATATTCAAACTTCCACTGTTATAATTCACTCTGAAACTAGAATGTTTGATATTTGTGTGTTTCTGCACAATTATCTTCTGTTTGCACTAGGGTACTAGTGATGCAGCATTTAGGAAGTATTCTGCTGTTGTCCCCCACTTGCACGTTTTAATACACTGTGTAGGCAAGGAAACTACAAGAAATACTATATTTTACATATATTTTAGATATATAACTTTAGAGATGTAAAATATGGAATTTTAGGTATGTAATTTTAGATATATAAAAATGTGAAAAGCTATGTATCTTAGAATCTGTGACATATAGTCCTCTTTTTTGCTGAACTTTAAATCATGAGACTTTACTGCTGTTTTTGAAATTCATTATATTTAAAGGCTTAACAACAGTCAGTATACCTGGTGTAAACAATTTTCTATTATTGGATATTAAGGACTGTGCAGCTTTTTGCCATTATAAATAAAGATGTGATGAACATCTTTGAACATAAACCTTTGTCCCCATCTTCATAATTTCCTTAAGAGAGATTTCCAAAAATAGCATGGTTAGGTGAAATGATACTCAGTTTGCATTTTCTATTAAATTGTCAAATTGTGTTCTAAAATGGCAGTATCAATCTGTGCACTAACCAGAAGACTGTGTAGATACCCAATGTTTTATAACTAATGTTTTTCACTATTCACCAACTGCATGTACAAGTTAAGTCTTCCCTCTTAACCAACCCTTTCCTTTTCTTTTTTCCTTTATTTTCATTTATTACCTGCCAATGAGATAAATAATTCCTTTCCCTTTTTGGTATTTACTCTTATACTGATCTTATGAATTTCAACCAAGAAAGCTCTTAGTCATTGCTTAGCCAATCTATACTAGATGTAGCCAGCTACTTTAATTTTCCCTCTGAAGTCAGTTTCCTTAATCACTTCATTGCTCTAATTTTGTAGATACTCAAGGGGCTAAACCTGAATTTATTATTAGGTTTTCGTTATGAAGGTAGGAACCATCTATTTAATTTTTCTGATGAAATGCTTATTTATGTCTAGTCCTCTATTCAATTAGTCATTTTTGCTCTTGTTCATCATAATCATAATTTTAAAAGTCATGCCCTCCATCTGACCTAGAAGATATTAGAAATATTGTCAGGCCTTGTTGAAATAAGCAAAATGTCCTACCACATTATGGGCTATGTCTTTGTGATCATTTGAGATTTATTCTGAAAATGAAAACTATTCCAAGTAGTCGTCATTGCAGAAAG
Source organism: Scalopus aquaticus (assembly GCA_004024925.1). Lineage (NCBI taxonomy): Eukaryota > Metazoa > Chordata > Mammalia > Eulipotyphla > Talpidae > Scalopus > Scalopus aquaticus. The sequence continues at coordinate 12,413 of PVIJ01010240.1, read as the reverse complement.
CATCTACTTGGGCACATATTATGTTTGCAAAGCTTCATGCCTGTAGAAGCATCCTGAAGTATAAACACATTTGGCACTTTGCCAGGCCGATGATAATAATAGTAATAATATAAGAAATTTATTGAGTTCTCTTGTGTGCTAGGAACAAGTCTAAATGTTTGATATGCACTAACTCAGTTCATCGACCAATTATGATATGAAATTGGTCTTATTATTATCTCTATTTTATAGCTAATGAAACAGGGAAAATTATGGAATTGCATAAGATCACATAGATGGATTTGAACCTATTCTATTTTACTCTAGAATCAGCCTGCTTAGCACATACTTCCTCATAAAGTTTTAAAGTATGATACGATAGATCAGACTTATACATACGCTTATATAAGAAAATACGATAGTAAAGGGGGTTAGGCAAATGAGAGAAAACAAGATACAAAGAGGTAAAAAATGAATGAGCCCTGAAAGGTATTTAAGAAATACTGTTTTGGGTAGTGGGTAGAAAGGAAAGTGCATAGTTCAGTGTAGGGTAAAAAAAATAGTAAACTTTGGACCCTAATACCCCTGGGTTCAAATTCTGACTCCAGTATAAACCAGTTGCAAGACAACCTCTCTTAGTTTTGGGTACCTAACCCATTTTAGTTCTAATGAGCAAAGATCCAAGTTTGTAAGCCTATATACGTTTAGGGAATGGAAGGGATGGAAGGTTAAGAGGTGTTAAGGGGATGTTGGTGCTGTTCATTGAAGGAAGGTGGGAGGACTTCCTTCCAATGAAGGGAGGAGGGAGAACTGATGTAGGGAGCAGTGCAGCTGAAAGCTAAATGGAGTAGGTATGAGGAATTGTTGAAAGACTTGAGATAGCAGAGAGGAATTTTATCATTTTATTAAAAAGGAAGCAACACGGTTCAAGACAGTGATGCTTAGGGTAAGGAAATGCTGAAGAAGTGGACCTGGAGAAGACTATTGTTGTTCAGGTAAAATGTAATAAAGGCATGGATCAGGGCAAGGTTCATGGAAAGGAAGGAGATTCCAGAATTATCTCAAAAGCAGATTTGAAAGAACTTGGTAATCAATTGGGGATTTGGGCTTGAGTCAAAATGTTGCTCAATTTTTTGCCCCAAGGGCCTGAAATGATGATAATGCCTTTTGCAGAGAGAAACTGCAGTTAGTTTAAGAGTGAATCAGAGTTGAAAACTTGGATGTCAGCAGTATAGATAATTGTATGAAAAATTTGAATGCAAAGGGAAAGAAAGAGTAGAGAGCTTTAGTATTAGGAATTCAAAAGCTAATTTAGGAAGGTAAATCTTTTTTGAATTAACACTTCCTATTCTTTAGCAAAACCAAAAGCTAATTATATATTATGAAGTCTTATTCTTATCATTTTTTTTTCTTTTTAGATTAGGCATTTCTTTGAGAATTTGATGAAAATGATATACTCTCTTATATCCTCAAGTGTGAGTGTGTAGAATCATAAACATACATAGAAAATTTTGCATGCCATTTTAGGGAGTTTTGTATTTTTCAAAGCCCAGTCCATGGATCCCAAGAGTCTGCTCTATGTGACTTCTCTTTTCCCCAATACTTTTTCTAACTAAAATAAACTGTATGTCAAGTACTATGCTAAGTGCCTTATTTATTTTAGTTTATTTAATCCTCACCTTAACATTGTGACATCAGTATTACATTTCAAACCTGGGCGAACAGTGAGTTAGACAAAGAAATGGCCAAGAGTTACAGAATTAGTATGTGGTAAAATCAGATTCTGAACATAGGACTCTCTATATCAGATTTCTCCAGAAAAACAGAACCAATGGTGTGTGTGTGTGTGTGTGTGTGTGTGTGTTCGTTCTTAGGAAGTGACTCTTGTGATTAAGGAGGTTGACACTTTCAAATACCTGCAGTTAGCTGACTTCCAGGAGAACTTATGATATAGTTGTAGTCTGAGTTTGAAAGCCTGAGAACTAGGAGAGCCAGTGATGTAACAGGCTTGAGACCTGAGATGGTTCAGTTTGAGTGCAAGGGCAGGAAAAAGCTGATATCTTGATTCTAAGGCAGTGAAGAAGAAGGAATTCTCTCTTGTCCAGACTGGGTCTCCCTTTTTGTTCTGTTCAGGCCTTCAACTGATTGGATAAGGGTCCACCCATATTAGGGAGGGCAATCTACTTTACTCAGTCCACTGATTTAAATGTTCATCTTATTAAAAAAAAAAAACCCCAGAGAAACATTCAGAATAATATTTGACCAAGTAGTTGGGCATCCCATAACCCAGTCAAATTGACACATAAAATTAACCATCACAGTCTCTCTGATTCCAAATGTTGTATCTTGTACTGTCATTTGAAAATACACCCTATTATTTTTCTTTGGTGAACTTCTTTTTGTCTTCACACAGGCCTTACTTAAATTATTCATGTTAAAGTTTCTTCTTTGCCTATCTTTCCCTTTTCCCCAGTTATATTCTGCTAACTGAAGATTTTACGGTAAAAAGCACTTGAATTTATTCTGTTTGCTTTCTGTTCTCTTCATATTTTCCTCAAGAAGACAAACTATCCAAGGAAGATTCTTCTTTCATTTGAAATGTTCAAAGAAGGTTTTGCAGCAAAAAGTAAGTTAACAACATCTAAAAGAATTCATGGATACCCAACTAGGAGTGCATATCAGGTGTTAAAAGAATTTTCAGATTCACTGCATGCAATAGAAAAGAAGTGCTAGTTTTTTGTAGCAGTATTGAAACTTTCAGGTGGCTGTTTAGTATGCAACGTGTGTGTTCGTAGAAGTCAATGCACGATTAAAAAAAATATAGCGTGGATGTTTTTAGGCCCTGGAGCAAATCCAAAATAACAGCTGGGATTTTACATCTCCTGGGGGACTCCTCAAACTCATGAAATTCAGTCCCAAGAAGTCATAACACTCTGTTAGAGTGAAGGCCCTGTGAGCAGGAGATTGGAAGCTCAGTTGTCAGTCAGTGTACAAAGGAAATGAAAGGGAAGCTGCTCTTTCTCTCTGTCACACACATTTTCAATTCTTTTATAGACGGAGTGTATCTGCATAAATTTGAAAAGGCAATCAAATGGTAAAATTAAAGTTTTTAGTTTATGGTTTTTTTTTTTTCTTTTCTTCTTGGTGAGGAAGACATCAGTGGTAAGAGAACATGTCTTTTCTTGCCTTTATTTTGAAAACTATAAGTAGAAAAAGAAATCAAGTGGGACCACATTTAGGAATATGGTCTGTGACCTATGCAATCAACTGTGCACTCTGATTAAGGTAAAATAAATTTATTTAAATTAAACATTGAGTTTGACAAACACAGACTGTTAAGCCATTCAAATTATACAATTATCTTGGAAGAATTTATGTTCAATAGGACAATTTTTTTTAAATGAGTGTGCTTTAATTTTTAAAAATGTTTGCATAGAAGAACTGAGATGTAGGCCAGAGTGGGGGTGGTGGTGAGAAGGATAACAAATTCTTAATATAAGTGAATTGATGTCAAGAAATAGAAACAAACATTACAGTTCTAGATGCAGTTGCAGGCTTGAAAGGACATTGATCTTCACATTTGGTAAAGGAGAAAAAGAATATATCTGCTATCCCACTGACTGGTAGATATCTTCCGCATAAAGGTCCTAATAGTACTCAACTTCCATGGAATAGATTTTTATATATAATGCTTTGAATATGAGATGACTCCAGCAATGGAACCAAATATATCAGACGAAGTTATAAATGATTGAGCTCTTTTTTCCCCCAGTTTGATATTATCAAATGATCTCATCTCAGGGTGTTATGAAAAGGAATCCTTTCTCTGGGGTGATACACTAATGGTAATGCAAGTGAAGTTAAATACTATCATCATCAACCATCATCAATGGCTTATTGTCCCTGGCTCTGAGATGTAAGAGATAAGCCATATTTCTTCCTCAGAGAGCTTGGAGCCTAACTGATGAGTTAGATACACATGCTAAGAAGATAAAAAGCATCGGCTATTGGTGAGCAAGTATTTAGATGAGTACTTTGAGGGAAGATATGTATTCATTCTTAAATAGTTTTTTACCAGTGTCAGTTGTATCATCTGTAAAGTAATACATGACCTTAATACACAGGGCAATTAGTTTGAGCTTTCACTATTGACCTGAAATCTCTTCTTATCTCCCTACCTTTTAGTCTTGAGTCTTAACACATAGTAGGAATTTTGTTACCTGAGTTAAAAATACTATTATTTTAACAACTGTGAACTGGAACACCCTATCAAATATAATCTGTCGCTCACCGTAGCGGGACAATTGCACCACTGATTGCAATGCAGCTACAGGAGTATGGTTCAATTCACAAGCAGTGTGTAGAACTTACAGTATTATGTTTGCTAGAACAATCACACATATAAAAAACACTATTAAAACAGGCAGCCATCTTTCAGCCGCCTGCGCCTATGCAGGTGGCTTTTTTACCAACTGTCCCTCTGCAGGGCAGCGGCCTACCTGCCTGCCCGTGACCTGTGACCTGCACCATGCTGAGTCTTCTCTTCACTGACCTCCCTCAGCAGAGGCAGCTCTCCTCAGAGCTGCCTGCCTGCCTGCCATCACACAGGCCTCTCTTAGCAAACCTGTCTCTTTTGGGGCAGTTCTTTCTGACAGCTTGTGTCTATGCAAGCATCCTTTACTTTCCTGTCCCTTTCCCTAATAAATCTGTTTAAGTATAAAAAAAACCGCAACAACACTATTAAAACAAAGCAAGTGTGGCCAATGTTATGGTCATTTCTATTTTGCCAAAAACCTAGGTCTTTGCCTACATACATAAGCTACCCATTCTGTTTAGGGCTGAGTTTGTCCTGTCCCTCTGTGGCAACGGGTAACAAATGCCTCTCTCCACATTAAGTTGGCGGGATTAGATCTTGGAACAGGGTTAGGACAAAGGTATGCAAGGAGTCTTGTTTATTTCTGGATGGAGCGGTAGACCATTTAAGGGTGACAGGTGCAACATTCATATTGACTTCCTGGATTTTACTTCTCAAAGTGTCTGGAAAGATTTGAGCAGCTCAGACGGATTTCTACAGATAACCCTGTGGGATGGTTTGACTCTGTCCTTCATTCAGCCCTTCAATTCCTTTACCTTTGAAGCTTCTGGGCCTGAGCCTCTCCTTTGCTTAGGAGAACTAGTCACTTGTCTGGCTGCTGGGTAGTTCTGTAATGACAGATAGTCACCCAGCCAAGGGGCAGCAGCAGGAGCAAACATCCCAGCCTGCTAGGACTGCCTATGTTGTGGCAGAGGGAAAAAAAAAAGATTCTATCTTTCTGTCTTTTGTAGTTATTACACTTCTCTGTATCGACTGTATTATTATGTTTCCAGGAGATGAGAAATAGGTTGGCAATACCGAAGGCCTCAGTTTGGGAGAGCAAACTGCAGTTCCTTCAGAGGCCGAAATAAACTGCAGGACAGAGAGAGTCATAACAGTGCATTGGTTGGTCCCCACAACTACAAACCAGTAGTTACAGCTTCAGGGGCCCGAAATTCTTCAATCTGCATCAGAGCCCAGGAGGCAGAGGCACAGGTATGATCTAGCCAGGCCCCCAACCTTGAGTCAGATGGCTGTTACAACCTTGAAGGTCAGACAGTGGCCAAGTGTCATCTGGAAGATGGCAAGGAGTCCCTCCTAGTATTATCCTTTTAAAGAAAATGAGAGCCCCCCCCCACCCCACCATGTCTGAGCAGAATCTTCCAGGCTCTAACGCCAAGATGTTCCTCTCTCTCCCAACCTATTCATTTTGCCACCGATATCCTGTGAAGGATAGAAACTAATCATAAAACCTGATCATAAAAATCCTTCTTATACTACAGAAGACAACGATTAAATATTCACTCAGTCAAGGTCTCCTTGCTTCATTTAAAACAAAAGAGGCTTTCCACGCACGCCCTTCCCACTCCACCGAAAAATGTATTCCTGGAACCAGTGCTGACCATCCCGAAAGTTGAGATTTCCCTTAGTTGAGGGCGAAGTTAGCAAATCCATAGCTGCAAAGTCTCAACTTGGGGGGAGGGGGCGGCCACCAGGGTAGGGGGGAGAGCGGCGAGGAGGTGGGACTAGAGGGAAGGATACTGCCCCCTACTTCATCGAGGTCGTCGCCTAAGCCGGTGGAGCAGCCAGTTTGGGTCTGGGGCTGGAGGAGCGGCGTGGGCGCCGCACCCGCGGCTCGGTGCCAGGCTCGGTACCTGGAGGGCCGGACGCGCCTCGCAGGCCGGCCGCCCGGGGCGCGGAGGGTGTGAGCGCGCGCGCCCCCTCCGTGCCCGCTCAGCCTAGCGCGCGTCTCGGGGGAGGCTCAGCCGAGAGGCGCCCGGGGAGCCCGCAGCCTCAGTCCTGCCGCCGGCAGAGCTTTGTGCGGCGGCGGCGGCTCCGAGTCCCACCTGCTGGCGGCGGGGAGACAAGGAAGGGGAAGAAGAAGGAGGAGGAGCGGAAAGAGGCGGCGGCGCAAGCCCGCTCTTCCCGCCGGCGCCCACCTCCCGGGGGCTCCGCAGTCCCCCGGCTTGGCCTGCGCGCGCCCCCCGCCCCCGGCCCGGCCCGGCCTCTCAGCCACACCGCCGCAGCCGCTGCTGCAGCCCCCTCTGCCCGGCCCGGCCCACCCGGCCCGACTGCCTCCACCCCCAGCCGCCGGCGAGTTTGAGGCGAGCGCGGGGCGCGCGGCACCGCCTCGATGTACCCGGGAGCCGCCTCGGCGCCCCAACCCCGTTGAACAGCCCCGAGCGCGCAGCGGCCGGCCGGAGAGGGCCAGCGGGGAGGCGCGGCGAGCCAGGGAGAGAGGGAGCGAGCGAGCGAGCAAGAGCGAGCACAGAGCCAGCGCAGGGAGCAGACACCATGCCCGGCTGGAAGAAGAATATCCCCATCTGCTTGCAGGCGGAAGAGCAGGAGAGAGGTGAGTGAGGCGACGGGGCGGGGGAAGGGAGGAAAAGGGGGTTCCCGGTCAGAGCCGCCCCTGTGCCTCCCTCTCCCCTAGCTCCCTCCCGGCCTGTCCACCGGCCGACGGGGGAGGGGCGCCGCACCCTCTGGGGGCGCGGGCGAAGGGAGGTGGCGTGGTGGAACTCAGAGATTTCTGGGGGGGGGGGGTGAGGGCGGGTAGAAACAGGGGAAGGGAGGGTGCTGCAGCAGGGAACTTTTTGCTTGGGGAAAGATTTTCTGGAGAGGGACGTCGAGGGAACTCAAGCTTCTTATGGGCCCGCTCGCACGTGGAACCCCGTTCGACTGTCGGTGGGGGTGGGGGTGCTGGTGGAGGGATCTGCAGTGCTTTAAGTGACTTTTCAAACTTTCCTCCTTCTCCCGCGGCCGTCTTCGCGGTGTCCCCGCCTCTGGTTGTGCTTCTTTGGTGCTGCCAAGCCCAAAGTTGCTGGAGATTCTGCAAGGAGGAGGTGGTGAAGGAGGAGGAGGAAGAGCGCGGGGGCGGGAAGTGGGCGCTGCCGCAGATCTCTGGAGGGGGAGAGAAAGAGGGGAGAAGATGGTCCCTAGTCCGGGGGTCTGGGGATGGGAGTGATGTCTCAGAGATGAGTTATGCCCCAGCGCAGTCCTGACTGTCAAGTTAATACCGCAGGGCTGCGGGCTTTTCATAATTGTTGTCTATTTTCTTTATAAGAGGCGGCTTTCCACGCTAGGTTGCTTGTAGACCTTTTGTGTTTCAGTCTGACAAGTGTGCTGGGCATGTTGCTTGTAAGTGACTGGTGGAGAGGAAAGTTAAAGGCCTTTTACACCTTAAAGACTTGGTTCTGTTGAGGTCATTTCATGTTTGGATTGTGCAGAGATTGGCCAGGGAGTTTTCAGCTCGGTAACCTGGATATGATGTACTGAGTGCACCAGAATTTCCTATACAGGCCCCACGGGGCTGGAGGGGCGTGCGCCGTGACTCTGCTATCATCCAGAGGGACCCTGACGGGCAAGGTTCACCTGCTCCTCCCACCCGGCCTGCTTCGAGGAAAATTGGATGGATTTCAGGATGCCCGTCCTTTGGGGCTGTGGCAACAGTCGGTGCCGAGGTTAAATGGTGCTGCGTGGGTGATTGGGTGGGCGAGGAAAGCAGTAGGAGGCCAATCTGGTATATGGAGAAGGCAGAGTTGTCAGGGGAACTTAATCCAGCAGCTTGATGAGTTGGTTTGGAGGGTGACTTGGTTATTGGGCATGCCAAAAGTTTCAGGCTTTTGAAATAACACTACGGAAGAACCAATGTACGATTTCCAGATTTTCTCTAGGTGGCACAACCTGTCTTTGGTTTATATCCTGTTTAATGACTCAGGGAATTCATCTCTTTTAAAGCACTTCCTTATTAAATGCATGCATCCATTTTCCAGCACACTTTCTGGTGGGTGACTTTATGTTTACCCATTCTATAACCACCCCTCCTTAGAAATGCTTCTTTTTTGCTTTAGTAAATCATATCTTAAAAGTTGCACATAGTGGTCCCAATAATTTATAACCAGGTAAAAGCAACTAAATGAAAGCATTCTGTCAAGCATGGAGTGTTTGTCCTACCAACTAAATGTCACAATACATTTGGTGTTAAATGTATCCGTTTTCTAAAAAAAGAAAATTGCAACGCTGCCAACAAGTTTTATTGGAATGCTGAAATGGGTAGAGTTTTGGATTGTGACAAAATGTATTTGTATATCTTTTAGAAGTATATGGTAACTCTGAAGGATGATCGTCTAATCTGCTTGGTGGAGATAAGAACGAAATTCCTTCAGAACATAAAAATCTGAGCCAGAAATTGGGTGTTCCTCCTTATCTTTTCCAATAGCAGAAAACAGGGAACGTTTGTTACTTGGTGTCTTTTTTGACTTTAAAGGTTTCTTACTTCTTGCTTACATTATGAAATGCTTTTCTGATTGGTGTTTTGTTTGGTGGTAACATTTCTTTTTGAGATCCTACTTTATTGGGAATGCACATATATGTGCGTTTTGTTTCTTTTAAAATCTCCTGTCTGCTGGATATTTGTGTTTCAAGTTTGTGTGTGATACATATATGTTTAAATAACTGAGCTGCCTACATGACTTTTAATGTGTATCTTTGAGGCCACTGGTTGAGATTGAGTTATACTTTCAGAAGAATTTTATTGTAAGGTAATGAGCAGTGTTTTCTGTTTACATTTGAAACATAATTGTATATAGCTTTTTTCTTTTGAAATTTACAATTTCAGGTCTTTCAGCTAGTGCCAAATTAGGTTGATCTTGTTAAATATAAACAAAGATCAAACACAGGTTGATTAGGAAAATAATGAACATAGAGGTAAAAAGTGTATTTTAAATCTTGTCTGGGATAACATTGACCAAAATGCCAGCTTCTCATATTTTACTATTAAATTCTAAGGTCAGCGGGGCTCATGTAACCATTGCTCTTTGCATATTCGCCATCCCCACCCCCAGTTTACATTTAAACATTGTAAAACTCATTATGGAAACTACTCTAGCATAACATTTTTTCATGTAGATTTTGTTTAGCTAAATCTCTCTCTCTGAAATTTAATGCAAATTAATACAGACTGTTAGCTTCTTTAAGGCCCACATATTTGAGCAAGAATTACTTAGCATTATTCTTTTGTAAAAAAAAAAAATGCTAATCTCAACTCACAGATTTAGGGAATGTGCTTTCTTGGTGTTGTCACATGCAAAAAAAAGGTTTGATCAGTCTGTATAATTTCATGTCATCCCTACACACCATTCATAACTTGGGTTCATCTGGAAGGTCTCTTCAAGAGGATATTGAGTGAACTGTTATTGCTACTACATTCTGTGTTGAGCAGAGAAATGGAAACATGAGTTGTTGCAGTAAATGCAGTCTTTTCCAACATGATATGTTAAGATTTACCCATATACAGTGACATACCATTAAAATTCAGGGCACATTTCTCTGTCCTTCCCACAATTTTCTGCCTGAGCTGATAATCCCAATCCATTTAGAAACCACCTAATATACTTTTGGGTGAATGTTTTAGGAGAAGAGAAATGAGTCTGAAAACTACTTAATATCCCTTACAATCAAATTAAGTAATTTGTTGTTTTAATCTACTTAGTAGCTGATAATGTGTACTAGCAATATAGTCGTTGAGGATAATCTCAGTATTAAGGAATAGATTCCTTGGACTTAATGATGTCTTTCTTTTGCCTTGTATTTTTCCTTCTGATTTGTGCATACCTTTGGTTAGCAAATATTTATATAGTCACTAGGGCGAAATGTATACCTTTTATATAGCTTCCCTCCTCTTTCCTTTCTGTTCTTTTCACATGTTTTGGATGTCTACAAGTAAGCTTGAGATCTTCCTTTGGACGTCAGTAAGAATTATTGTGTCTGGGTTTTTGCTTTTGTCGAATGATAGTTGTTGAATCTTTTGAGATATAAAGAACTAGTTTTTATAAAACATTTATGAGAAAGCACAGGAGGCTTAAGAAAACGTGCCTTGATTACATGCTTGGTCTGTTTCATTTCCACATCTCAAGATCTGGTGACCCTACCCCACAAAACCTGCTTAACAAAAAGTCCAATTTGAAATTTGATGTTTGACCAGGGAGCACTGTGGAGAAGAAAGAAGATAGCAAAATATATCCAGAGTCAGCTGTGTTTTGGGTTTCACAGGTATTATTTGGTACAGTCTGTAACACATGCCTATAAGATCTGTATTATCATTTGCTTGACAGATAAAGAAGCTGAGATTCAGAGAATGAATACATTCGCTAGAAGTTTAAGAGCCAAGACTTAGGGTATGTGTTTCTAAAGAGATAATTCAGAAAAGAAATTAAGTTACATTTCCTGAGAAATGAAGTTTTTATCATTAACATTATGACATCTTATGGGTTTTTTGGGATGGAACTTTAATAAGCTGCAACCAAATCTTTCATTAAGAATTCATCGGAGGAGTTTTTTAGTGTTGTGAACTGGCATAAAGCTTCCAAAGTATGTTTAGGACAAACTGATTTACCTAGATAAGTTTATGAACTCTTCACTGTAAGGATTGAAAGGTTAACATATTTTTAAGTAGACTTATTTTACTAAACTTAAATTAGTTTGAGTAAATGACTTTTCCAACCAAAACTTGACATAATTAAATATTTTTCCCTATTTCAAAGAGTACTTGCCACAAAGGAAAGAATTAACAAGAATTAGGTATTCTTCACTGTGATGAAATGCCATCATTTTATCTAAGTAAAGCCATCCATCTCAAAACTTGCAAGGCCTGGTGGCCAGAGAAACTTCAGATAATTTTCTCTTCTGCTGCAGTCTGATTGGTTTCTTTTACAAAGGAAAATGAATATCAGATTGGTTAAGGATATTGAGAACTTAATCATGGCTTTAAAACCATTACGTTAAATGCTGTGTGATGGTTGATGGTTCGGGTATTAAGGATATGATTGGTTTATTTTCAGTTAAATTACAGTTGTAGTTTAGTAATACAAGGTTCAAAAGTAATTGAAATACAAAGTAACTCCTCTAACAGAGGATGCTAGGCAAGTGCAAAACAAAATCTGAATTTTAATCTTTTTTCAAATCTTCTATTAAAATAAATTTCTTCTCAAATTCAATGGTTTCCTAAATATAAATATAGAAATCTATTGATACAGATTTCCTTTTTCAAGAAGGCTTGTTTTAGGCATATCGGTGGCCAAAGGGTATTATTAGTTTTATGGGAAAGTTAACATTCTTTTATTATACCTGTTGATTAAAATGCACCCAGTTGAATTTCTTATTACCACCTTTCATTTCAACGATGATTAAACTTTAAGCACCAAATCAGGAGTTAAATGTGAAGACATGACTTGTACCCTGGGTGGCTTCCTTCGCACCACTCCAACCAGTGGGTGATAACAGATATTTGAAGTTAAATGGCAGTGGCTTTAAATCTACTTCAGTACTTCCTAGCCCTGTGGACTTTTAACTTTTCAAAGCCCTTCAAAGCTCTTGTGCTCTCTTTTTATATGAAGAGGACAGGTATGAAAATTAACAAAGGAAACCTCAACTAAAATCAGTCAAGAAGACTTGTAGAGAGTGTAGAAGACCTGTAGAGGGTCCTCTCACACATTGCTACTTTCCATCACTTCTGTGCACTCACCTCCACTGCCTGACGCAACAGGAAGGAGTGTACCCTTCCATTTCAGGAAGAAATTTTGTTACTGTCCCAAAGGAGGATTTATCTTACCCAGCAACCAGTTGCTTCACCAGTGAGAAGTGCTGCAGACCAACCAATAAGAAGTTATCACCATCTTGTACGCTCACTCTTCTTCAATGGATTTTCATGTAGAGCAACCCCTCCCAACAATCCCCTTTTCTTTATTAAAGCAAGTCCCTCCTGTTTTGTACCTTGAATTTTTCTATGGTCTGCCACAGCTTATATTTCCTCTTGACTCTTCTGAAATATTCTGGAATAAGTACATTTTCTTTTTTTTTTTTT